>JACXGJ010005074.1:0-41243 GCA_016801105.1 Esox niger
CATTGCACCTGTTGTCTCGTTTAGCGCACCTGATCATCATTTAGTCATTCCCCTCAGTATATATGTTCCCTCTGCTCCCTTTGTCTTTGTGTGTTATTGTCTCTACTCAGAGCAAATGTCAGCTCCATTAAAACCATTTAACATACCAGCTCCGCAGTCCGCTCCATGTCTTCAGCCTTCCGTAAAGCCTGACACAAATTCTGCAATTACAATAGTTTGATTTAGAGGAACGAAATTTAATGCAAGATTTTTTATTTATTAAAATATATTGTAGTTAGGAAGCAACCAAAAACACTGGCCCTGGAACTGAAACAATTCTACTATCACCAGCAACAGCACACGTTCGATAGAGAGCTCCATGTTTGTTCCCGCACGTGTTTTGCCTTGCAGGGCAGGGAAATGGAGTAACCCATTGCTACTGTGATTCAAAAATGTATAAACATTCTGTGTTAATATTACTTAAATTAAATTGTGTTTACAGCAATTGATGCAGTCTAAATAGGCTGTACGAGGCCTGAATGTAAATTGGGTTTGGGTGTGGATTTGATAAGAGTATGTATCACATAGTGACACACTGAATGATAGACTGAAAAGAAACCCAATTAAAGCTCTATGGGATAAGCTCATCTAAAAAACAACATATTCACAAACAAAAATGTTTTTACTCTGTGTGAACATTAGTATTTTCCATGTGTCTAAAAGAGAACAACATATTGTAACAAACAATTCATTATTGTTGAATGATTGAATACATCAAACCAACTCATTAATACATTCACCATTAGTGCTTATGAAAGAGGCATTGAACACCCATGGTCTTATAGCATAAATCAGGTTATAAAGCCCTCAGCTCTATGGATGCAGATTCCTACACGGAGAACCCCATGTGTTATGGATTTTGATCCCTTCAAGACATGATGGAGGTCCTCTTGGATTATATCGATTGCAGCATCCTGATTTGTTCATGAAAGCAAATACATTAACATAGACATGGTTACAGGAAATCAGGCTTTGCCATTCATTTTGCGTCGGGAGTTTGATCAGGTTGCAGCAGTAAAATATGTCAAACAATGATAAAAATTGCAGAACATTCTTTGCCTGTAACACCACAAAAAAAATCCAACTGAGTAAATAAATTGAAGGATGTAAAGATTAGGATAGAGGAAGAGGAATGAATAGAGAGGGAGACAGAATAGGAAAAGAGGGAGTGGGAGGGGGAGAGAAAAGAGGGGGAGGAGAAGAAGGGGAGAGTGATATGGAAAGAGAGAAACAAGGGGAAAAGGGAAGATGGGGAGGGAAGGGAGGGAGATGGAGACAAAAGAAAGATATAAAATTAGCAGATAAATATTCCCTGGAAAATGCTGGTATTCTTTGTAAAGCCCTCTATCCTTGCGAACGTACAATGCCCTCCAAAGTCTATAAATTATCTAACTTTTGATTGAGGAACCGGGAAAGTAACAAGGCAAGCCTCGTTCAGCCGACACGCAATTAAAATAAGAAAATATTGTAGCCCTCACTGGATTTAATCTGGGGTCTCCCCCATTAGAGGTAAGGTCTTTAACCACCACGACACTGCACTAAGTATGTCACTGGTCGCTAGACACCGTTGAGTATTTTGTAAATAGACTAACATTTCTTAAGTTTACCTCCACCACCAATAGCGTCTATGAACTGTATGGCTTTTGCCACTGCCCGTTTAAACAGCTCATTAGCCAGTAATAGGCTTTCTAGTATCTACTAACTTATTGCTGAAATAGTTAAAGGAATTTAGCATTTCCTATCGAGACTGAAGATGAACTTTTCCCTGCCAACACTATTTCATTTCATTGCACAAAATCATTTGTTTATCTTTCATTCGTGAATAACATTGATATGATACCTAACAAAAAAGGTGAGGATAAGGAACGTGAAAACACGAAAGATCCGTGAAATCCATTAGAAAGTGTCGCAATACTGTATAACCGTATACAGTTTTTGTTGAGGCTATAACATAGATACTGAGTGTTGTAGCCAGTTGCTTTTGTCCATCCAGATCCAAAACGCATGCACGGATGCGTACTTCAAAAATCCAAAACAAATGGTCGCAATATAATCGCAAACAGTTTTATTGCAGCCCGCAATGAATGTCTTGCCCACACTGGATTAGAGACACGGTTGCCGGTCGCTGGACACCATTGAGCAGTGTGTTAAACTGAATAAGGTTTCTTATTAAGTTTACATCCATTACAAATAGCATCTATGAAAAATGGCTTTTGCCACTGGCCGTTTTAAAAGCTTATTAGTAATAGGCTTACTAGTATCTAATAACTACATAGGAATAGTCATAAGTATTTAGCAATTTACTAGCAAGACTGAAGATGAACTTTCCTCTGCCAAAGCTATGTAATTTCATGTAAAAAAAACATTTTTGCCAGACCGCGTAAGTGGAGCCTGCCAAGAAAAGCGAATGTCTCTTACTGAGTAAGTGATTGAATAACTTCCCCCTAATAGAAAAGCGTAGTGGTTAGTGAAGCAGACCTGTAAACTCTATGTCCCGTGTAAGCATCTCCTCACAGGCAAAGTGACATATGAATTATTCTGTATGGACGAAAACTTCGCTGGCTAAAACCTTCAGTGTCTAAATTATAGTAAGCCTGAAATCAAACAGTTTTTGGTTATATTGCAACTGTTTCTGGTGGATTTTCGAAGTACACATCCGTACATGCGTTTTGGGTCAGGATAGACATACACATTTGCTGGCTACAACATACAGTAGTTACGTTATAGTAAGCCTTAACTAAAACTGTACTGTATATACGGGTATATTGCGACTGTTTCTGGCATGGAAAAGGGAATCTTCAATATCGCTAGCAATTGCTCAATTCTTATGTTCCTAGGACGTTAGTAGATACTAGTAAGCCTCTTACTGACTAATACGCTGTTAAAATGTCCAGTGGCAAAAGAGGATCTGTTCAGGATAGACACAAGAGGCTATACTGACACCAGCAAAACATACATCTGTGTGGTGTAGTGGTTCACGATACAGCCTTCCACGTGGGCGACCCGGGTTTGAATCTCGAGAAGACAGCAATTTCTATCCCTGAGAAATAGTTGCAATACTTTAGAACCGTAAACAGTTTTTGTTTAGGCTTACTATAATGTAGATAGTGAAGGTTCTAGCCAGCAATGTTTTTGTCTATCCAGAAGAAATCCAAACGCACACTTTGCTTAGATTGCAGGGCGATTTAATCACGGCACCTATAGCTTGGGACCTCTATTTAACAAGATTAGTTAGTCAGTCACTCATTCACTCACTCAGTCAGTAAGTAAGAGACATTCATTCTTCTTGTCCAGCTCTGCTTACACAGGCCAGCAAAATATAAACTCTTAATCAACAAATAAATAATAAAAATAAAAACATCTCAAACATGTGTTATAAATATTGGAACCACTTCAATATAACAAGTGATCAGCTTGCCGTACAATGTTTTTATGCTGGAAACCCGTTACCACAAATCATTTAAAGAATTCAATATATTTTAGTGATAATACATAAAACAATTAAGTGACATTGCCACCCATATAACTATGCCACCTGCTTTTTTAGTTATAACATTTTAGTTGGTTTGTGTTACGAACTATAAGATTTGTGATGTTGGCAAGATAGAAATATAGGGACTTGTCTGACTATTAATTCACTATTATAAGTAAAAGACAAAATATCAAGTAAGAAAAACATATTTATTACATTTCAGATAAACCTAAACATATTAAATAATCACAACAAATGTTATATAGATAAAATACCAATAAATAAAGTTACATTTATTCAGTAACATAGTATTTCCTAATTGTAGTCAAAAACATTAAGTGATATGAAATATTAATGGCATATTCGTTTGTAACACTTTTATGATGAGTTCTCCTGATCTTTGCAGATATTTTGGAGTTAATATTTAACTGGGGTATAAATGTGAGGAGACATACCTGCCAAACTCCCACAGTTCTCTATCCTCATGGAGGCGGGGGTCAGAGGATTTAAAGAAATTGCTACATACTTAATAGCTACACCACTAATGTTTTCCAAACTCCGGCGCTGATGTTTATCTTGATGAGAGTTGAGACATTCTGAATATAACTGAGCTGATTCCTGCTCCCATATTCTGTCAGAACCCAACATAAAAAATGTATCCCAACATTTCTAAGCAATATAAATTTAAAGAAACCCTGCATGTGGGGTGTACATTGAGACACAGACATATGATCTTCAGTTAATCAGATTCCATACATCTTTTTAACGATTGTGAAAACCCAACCACCAGACCAACAGACTTCTCTGATCGGTGCACATACCATGCGTCATTAGTCGACCGGGTCCTTCTGAGTGTTCAGTCCTTTATGCTGGTCTATATTATTCTAACTGTGGTTGACCTTTACATGCCTTTGGCACTCCTGTGAGACGTCCATGCACTCTTCTCCCATCATTGCCTACAATACTCTAATGCTTCTCTTGCATCTCTGGGATAGTCTACATGTCAGGCTGCATTGGCTGATGGAGATATTCATTCTTCTTACCATACATGGTATCGGTAAATAAATGATATATTGGAAAGAAATATACATTTAAATTATAGGACAGTTGCAATTATCGCATAATTACCTGATCACAATGATTTGAGCCAGCTCGCAGTTAATATTATGACAACAATATTGTTTGCAACATTTTTGGATTCCAATGTAAAGAGATTTTTTATGCCATATTTTTTGTAAGAAATGTTTTAAATATACCACGTGCATTATGTCAGTTTCCAAAATGTATGAAGAAACCTAGGGGGGGGGGGAGTTAGCAGAGTGGCAGCTGGAACCTTCAGGTATCATCTTGATCTGCAACACACCCAGGAGGACTTTTGACAGAGTCAGCAACAAGTCTTTCGAGCCTGGTACTCTGGAGGTGTGGGCCAAAACCTCATGTCCTCCTAAGTTTAAATGGATTCGCAGACAAATAACATTTTGAGAGTGCATTCCTTAGTTTGGAAGTCAATACAGATCAGATCATTATTTGCTTCTTTATTTGAGTATGTTTAAACCTAGTTTAGAATTGTTTTGCACCAATGCAACCTTATGTAATTTTGCAATATTATTATTTCATAGACAAATGCGTATCAGTTGCTTATTTGTCACATCAACACTAATCCATAAAAGAACATGTGTAATATGTTTTTACTAATATTGTATGTCGACTTTTGTCATTTCCATCCATATAACATATCCTAAATTGATAATGCACATTAACATGAATTGATAGAAATATGTTGCAAACACCACAAATCTGAAGAACCATCTTCGGATCCAACATATGTATTTTTCAGCCTATAGTAGCCTACTATTAGGCTTACATTATAATTGCAAAATACAGTTTACAATATAGAAAATGTAATCATTCATCCGCAATTGTTTGTGTGACAACTAAAATGTCACAATTGTGACAGGCCTAGAAACAGCATTTCCATGTCATCTCCCTCCTGCTACATTTATGTGTTACTGCTCCTCACAGGCAAAGGCGATTTGGGTGACTCATCGCATTTGGTGGCTTATCCTGGACTCAACTCGCTGAATGTGGGCGTATGATCACTGGGAAATTGTGCTAGAGGGGTATGGTACATATCAGGTCTGAGTTGCCAAGGTAACTTTGATCAACTAGGAGTTCAAATGGGGATAAACGGTCATATGAAATTGGCTCACACTTTGGTTGGTACATTTCAATGACAGCATATCTTTTTGAACTAACCTGCTCCAGGGTTACGTCACTGCTAACTCACCCTGAAAGGCCTCAATCGCTAGTTGAGTTCCTCACAAATACATCATCTTTATTTTTCGGTAAGTTTACTGATCAGATATTTTAATATTAAATGTTTTTATGTGTTACATTTCTGTATATTGCAACACCTAACAGTACAAATTAAGTAATCACAAGAGAACATTTTTATATTTACAAACAGTGGAATGTTTGGATTACTTAAATTAAATTAAATTATAGACTCAATAGCATTGGCGAAAAAGCACACAGAAGCAGATCAAAGATAGCACTAATGATATTATCAAAAGAAAGAAGCCACAACTCCATTTATACCATAGGCTGCTTGATGTGCAAGATTTTCAATATATTCAACATTCAGGGCCGGTTTCACAGACACAGATTAAGACTAGTCTTGGACTAAAAAAACAAGCTCAATGGAGTTTTCTATTGAACTTGACCAAGACCATAGGTCTTTTACCCTCCACTGGGGACCGCCCAGCCATCTCACAGTTTAGTTACTCCCCTAAAATAGCTCACCTCATTCAACAGGTAATGGCTTGTTAATTAGTTACTATGTTGATTCATGTGTGCTGGCTCTGGGATACATCTAATAGATGGAATGGCTGGGGGGGTCCCCAGGACAGGGTTTAAGACCTATGTCGCAGACTAAGCTGAATCCGTGTCTGCGAAACCTGCCCTGAATGTTTTGCATTGATCATGAATTAAAACATGTCACTGACTTGGCAATGGCATGACTGTTCAGCATTGTCTCAAATAAAGTTTTGGTGTTCAAGCCAGCTAGGTTTAACTACAGATTGGTGAGCAATGCCATAACTAGAATGTGAATGTAACAGAAACGATCTAGATAATCCTCTCCTGGGGACCCCACAGCCATTCCATCCATTAAATGTATCCCAGAGCCAGCACACCTGACTTAACTTTTTAACCAAGCCCTTATCTGTTGAATCATGTGAGCTATTTCAGGGCGAAAACTAAACTGATATGGCATAAGGGGTCCCCAGGAGAGGGTTGAAGACCTATGATCTAGATTCATCACAGCGTGGGTAGTAGATCTGGGTTTCTTAGCAGGAAAGTTCACCAGAGAAACACTATTGTTATTGTTGCTGTTGGTTATTATTATCTCACCTACCTTCTTTTTTTACCAACTCTTGTCCTGGAGGGCCAAAACACTTAAGCTTTTTTCTAATAAGGAACTAAAGCAGACATGGGACACCAGGTGGTTGCAGTAAACTACTAGGTAAAAGCAAAACCAGACGTGTTTCACCCTCCAGGTCTTCCAATCAAGCCTTGTGGATCTCTGCTTTATTCTTCTATTGAACCATTTAGTGGTTATAAAAAACAGTTCAATCAAATCAACAAAGTCCTTTTTACATCAGCACTTGCCACAAAGTGCTTTTACAGAACCCTGAGTTGGGAAAATATAGATGAAAATGAACCATGGCTGACACTGGATTCAAGTGGCATGTTTTTCTTTAAGGTAAAACACATTCCTCAACTGAATTGAGCCAATGTTTTTCATTATTTCTCTTTTTTTAACAATAGTCCAATCCTAGAGCCAATATGTACTAAATGTGGGCCTATGAACCTGTTATCCCTACCTGTTAAGGGTGCCACGATACACCAAAGCATTGGTTCAGGTCATTATACGTATTTTGGTTTTGGGGCAGGAAAATAACATGACAAGAATGTATGTACTGTACTTGATGACAAAATATACCAAACAAACCCAGGAATAACCCAAGGACTGGAAGATGGGTAAGGATTGAGGTAAAGATGAAAAATATAGATATATCTTTGACGAAAACATGATCCAGTGCCACAAGACCACAAGACTTGGGTAATGATGCATTTCAACACAACAACGAACCAAAGAAGGCAGCCAAGACAATGTTGGGGGGACTTTTGGACAACTCTGTGAATGTCCTTGAGTGGTCCAGTCAAAGGCCGGGATTGAACCCCACTAAATATCTGTGGCGAGATTTGAAAACCGCAGTTCACCCGAACTCACTATCCATTCTGACAGATCTTGAGAGGCTCTACAAGGATGAATGGGAGAAACTGCCCAAATCCAGATGTCCAAAGCTGGTAGAGGCATACCCAGAAAGACTCAAAGCTATGATCGCTGCCAGTGGCGCTTTTAGTACTGAATAAAGGGTATAAATACTTACATGAGATATTTATGAAAACATGTTTTCACTTTCCCGTTGTGGAATATTCTGTGCTTTCAAGACAACCAAAAGCCTGAAGAAACTATAATTTCCTAATGTGATCTTCCGGCTGGATATGCGCTTTTAATTATGCTATACTGGATGATCATTAAAAACACAATTTCTTGAGTTCCCAGTTGGAATATTTCCCATTCCACATATCAGAGCATTGACGGCCTGCCATTAGAGCATCAGAGGGAGTACCCTAGCTGTGATTAACCCCTACAAATAAAAATGTATCATAAAACAAACATATAGAAAACTTCATTAAAAAACATTCTGTATTAGAATTTATGGAATATGTTGAAAAACACATTAAATGTTTGTAATGTCTTTTTTAGGATGGTGGATGGTGAAATGAATGACTGCAAATATATTGGCTCAGAAAATAATTCACTCCCCTTGGACTTTTCAACATGTTTTTGTGTTACATGAACCATACAATCAAAATGGATTTACTTAGACATTTTGACCATTGATCAACACAAAAAGTACATAATTTCAAAGTATAAAATAAAATCTACCTATTGTTCCAATATCATATGGTGCATAATGGAATTCCACTTTGCTTGTGGAGGCTGCATTGTTGCCCATTCGCTGGAAGGAACCAATGGACAGTCTAATTTGGCCGTACACCCTTCATCATTTTCAGTACATTTGCAGTTGCTACACTTGTGCAAATGGCGAAGGCGTGAATGAACATGCCAATGTAAAGCCGTGGGTGAAGGGCTGATGGTTGAGGGGTTCAGTTGGGATTTAGCGCTAATCAGTCAGTGTTAACATGGCGACTGCCACATGTCTAGAAAGAAAGCATATGGGACCTGAAGAACAGAACATCTGCATCACACATGCTGCATCATCAAGTGACAGAGGGAGTAATATACTTGTATATTGTATACTGCTTGTAAACCTAGTATGAAGATATGCATTGCTTTGTGGCTGCCCAATTCGGAACACTGTGTTTACGCTGTAAAACAAATCTAGCAATTCCAGCAATACAGAGCAGGACAAATGGCTAGCATGCATTCAAAAACAATTATTTAATGGGAATCGGCAGCACAAAGCAAATTGACGATCAAATACTTCGGAACTGCTAAGCTGGCAGTGTCACGTAGAGTAAGACATATCAGACAAGTCCAAGTCAAGTCTCAAGTCTTTTAGGCACATGTCCAAGTCATGTCTCAAGTCTTTTAGGCACATGTCCAAATCAAGTCTCAAGTCTTTTAGGGACTATAGGCTGTAGTTATAGTCTATCAGTCCAAAGCAACTCCCTTCAATTTGGTGTGATTAGTTGTTACTAATTAGCTGGCAATTAGTAACAACTAATTGCCAGCTAAAAAGATTAGAAACGGGCTAAATTCTTGACAGCGAGCTATAATAAGGATTCTCACTGAATGTAAAAAATCTTTGTGGTCAAATGCTATTATGAATGGAACAGATGCATTGTCGCAAACATTAGCTAGGTGACTTTAAACTTTAATCGCCAGACCAGAACAAAGTGTGAAGTCAGGTTTTTTCCTTAGTTTTAGCTATTCTATATTTACCTTCCAAGTCCAATGACTATAAGTCCAAGTCAAGTATCAAATCTTTTGAACAGGTTGCAAGTCAAGTCACAAGTCAATTTATTGGTGAGTTAAGTGTCGCTTGAGTCCAGGTCTGTGACTTGAGTCACCAACTCTGCGTAGAGGGCATGATGAAACTGAAGAATCAGACAAGTGAAGGGTGTATTTAAAAGATTTTTCAGGCCCCATCTGCGCAGTTCAGTCAAATTAAAGTAAAGCTTCTGAACTAAATTAGGTAATAAATCAGGCAATAAGGTAATGACCATTTACATTATTCAGAGTTTTGAGAAATCTTTGTTGTAGCATTATTGGGATATGGGAGTGTTCCATTAACCTGCTAACAGGTTTTGAGATGAAAAATTGACAGCTATCTTTTTTATTTTGTCAGGGGGCTTAGAGTTTGGTTGTTGAAATGTCAAAGCCGTGTTCAATAGTGAGTGATTAGGCTATTTATTCAGCAATTAGTGGATGCACATCTGCTGAAATGAAATAAGAATCCGACATGGTCCATACAACTGAACTAATCAGGAGCCGCCACTGGTTCAGAGTTGTTTTGAGTGCAGCATTTGATGAATATGCCCTGGCGCCAAAGTTAAGGACAAGGTAAGTAACGTGTTAGCTGCAGTGCTTCATTTGGAAATCAGCAAGTCCCAGGGACACTTTGGGGCAGGCGAGAGGCATGGATCTTATTGGCAAATTGACATGAATAAAGCACATTGGTAGTGCAGAAATCGAACAACAAAATAAATGTCACAATCTGTTCAGGCAGTGCTGAGGCTGCAGGAAAACGCTATTTTATGAACTCTGATTGCTTCTAATGGAATGTTTACAGTGTAAAGCGAACACAGGGATGGAAAAAGACGAGTCATGCACACAAGAACGGATCTGTGAAAAGTAGTTGCCGGAGCAAAATCTGAGAGGTGCTGTGTCCTGTTCCGGCAGTATCTGTCTCAAATTATCTACTGGTTAGCTAGCTAGAATACCAAAACTGTGTAAAAGCTGTAAACAGCTACTTCTTTTACCCCCTTGCAAAACTCCCCAAATTAAAGGCAGTTGCTTTGGACTGATAGAGTAGCCACAACCCCAACTCTGTTCAGGGAGCTTAAAATGCTACATACTTAACATTCTCTCTCTTGGGTACATAACCCATGCCAGCCCCAGGTGGGGTCTATTTCCTTTAGTCAGCTGTCTTTTCAAGGAGTCACTTGATCTTTCACATTGTCAGCTGTTCAGTTCACAGCAGTCACTGGACCAAACAATTTGAACTAGTATACACAGGACGTGATGTTAACTGGGAGCATTAACCAAAAACCAGTTCTAACAAGTGCAAGTTCTTCCAACAGGGGTTTCTTGGCAGACAGGACGATTTGGCAAAGACTTGTGCCCCATTGACGCGACTCCACATATTTGTATTGAATAATGTCCACAAAAACAGAGGTTGGCGCCAATTTTTGGGTATATGTAGTGTGACAGGATCAAGCCCTATCCCATTTCAGTGACCAGGGCTGGGTAGTAACATGTTACAAGTTACACAAATTAGTAAAAGAGTAGAGTTTCAGTACTTTTTTTGTTACTTTTTGGGGGCTGTACTCTTTATTCTTTTATATATAAATCGTATTCTTTTTTTTATAAATCGTACTCTTTAGTCCGTTACTTTTCACCTACTCTTTCGTAACAATTTTTGTCTTCAGTAGTTTGTCCTAAAATATGGAGTTTTTTGGTTTTGTGATTTGAGGTTTTGGTGGGGTGTTCCCTCCCGCTCCTTTAAATCTGTGTAAGAGTGCGAGCAGAGATATAGCTAATTAAATGACAGACACCTTCATATTGGAGGTCAATTGGAGGACGTTGATGGGGGAAATCCCAAACCCTGGTCACAGCTGCATGACGTGTTTCAATTTAATGTAAAATAGGCAACCCAGTCATCATCAAATGTTGTCTTAATTAATTGTATCAATGTTTTTAAAAACTCATGATCCAACCTCCACAAGCACATAGAAGTAAGGTTAGCAAACCAAACCGTGCTACTTAGCGAGCTAAATCCTATTAGTATGGCAATATTTTTAGGTTAAACTTTTTTGTCATTGAACAAGTACAAGTACAGTACTACGAAATGCAGTAATATACCCTAATGATAATATAATACTCTAGCTACCTTACAACATATAATAACACTGCAGCTTGTTATTATATTTGTATTAGCTGTTCACTGGGCTGGTCTTGAATGTTATTTAGTTAAACACTTTAGTTAGCAGCAGCATACAAAGTCTAGCTACCTAGATTTTAGTTGAAAGCAATTACTGCCAACCGGCTGGCTTAGTTGCAATGCAGTCAGGCATTCCACCCAAGACCTGACTTTCAAAAAACAAATATTTGATTGACAAGATGTATTGAGCATTACTACACTATATATATATATATATATATATATATATATATATATATATATATATATATATATATATATATATACATTTTACCAGTGACGTGTATGATGGTCTTAATTTGCAAGACTCTTATTTGCCACACAGATTTCTAATAGTATTATTTACTTTTTCTATTCTGAATTACTGTAGGCTGCCTCTGGAAATCAAATGCCTAGTCAAGCACTTAAATATTTTTTCCTTGTTGCTCCTATGGCATTAATGTATTGAGCAAAATAGCATCGTTGTCCAAACCATGTATCTCCAAAATCTCAACTTTTCCGGAAATGAAAGAAACTCTGTGATCAAAGTCAGTATTGTGTCTTTATACATGGCCAGATACTTGCATGTGTCATCATTTGATTAAGATATTTCCAAAATAAAGGGCAAATGGGTAGACACGTGTTTTGTCCACCACTGATTAGAACTGCCAAATCTGAGGCAGTAAGTGCATTGCATCACGTTTTCATCCATTTATAGGTTGAATACATTTGGCCAAAATCTCTTGTAAAAGATTAAGTGCTATGAACATGCCATTAAAGACATTATTGTCTATGACTAGATGACAAATGCTGGAATAAACTGAACTCCAACACGGTGTTGCAGGAAATCGCGAAAGAAACCAGCAACCCAGACTGTCAAAAGAAGCCCAAAAACATGGTTTTACACAAACAACAACTTTGTAGCCTACTATTCAAGTTGAAAGCCGGTTGCATAAATAAAGCAGAGAAGGCTATAACAATGTTGAATTTACATTCAAAATCTTCAAATTTAGCAAACTTACAAAATATTTATCTGGTATGTGGAATTACAGTTCAAGACAATGTTTCCCTACATAGGCACTATATTTCCATAATGTTTGTGAACACTTTGATTGTGAATACAAAGCGAACAGAAATGTATTTGCTATTAGTTGCTAACAAAAATGAACTGAACGCACCTCTAGCCACTGAATAATTTGGGGTGCAGGCAAAACTAAAATAATCCAGATTAGCAGGCAAAACTGCTCCAACCCACCATGGTTCGCCTGCACTCTTCTTCGCTCCCATGTCTCAGATCGCAGACAAGCTACTTAAAGCATTGGCCTTTTTAGGCTTAGTGTTTCTTGAGTAGAGAAAATGCTGTATGCCAACTTATTCAAACAAACAGCTCATTATATTGCCTTGCTAAATGTTTTGAAACACAATAGTCTATTCACAGGAGACGTAGTCAAAATCCAGAAACACAGTCTGTTACAGGAAATCCAGAACAAATTGCAGAGTAATTTTAGTAATTTGTGCAAAACAACAAAGGCTAGGCAAAGTCAAGAACAAGGAAGCTAAAGTATTTTCCATGGGTTAATCTAGGTACTTTGTGTTTTCATTACAAAACCTTATACAATACCTCAGAAAACTGAGAATGGCCACTGAATAAATAAGTATACTAAATGAGGAACAGGTGGATCGAATAACACAAGTTAAACCAAAACAAACATACAAAACCTAGAATGTCAGAAACTATAGAAAATTAACCAACCCCTAAAGATCTTCGATCAAACAAAAACAACACCCAATGAATAAACAAATGCCCCAAATTACGTGAACAAACAAAATTATAATGAAGACACAATCCCATTCAAAACCTCACACACATAAATAAAAATTCATTCATAATACATAGATATATATTTATATAAAAACAAGTAGTCCATTATAAAATAAAAGTAAGAATGCACATCAGGTGAAGTCAAACAAAATCACATTGTTACTGTTTATCTCTTCTGTATTGTGCAGAACATCTTCATTCAAAATGGAGGTGGGGTAAAGTTAGGAAGTTTTGCCGACATTTTAGGATCCAATAGCATTATGAGGTTTAGTTACACGTTTTTTTAAATCCTTAAGATTGGTTAAAAAATTCTAAAACCCACAGACAGGCGTGAAGGGTGACCAACGTTGATTTATGAAAAAAATGTAAATGACAAAATACGGAGTTACGAGGTTGCTGCTTGCCAGCGACAATATGTAACTAATACTCAAGTGATTTTTTTACCAAGTCATTTTTTACTATTACTTGAGTAGTTTTATCATGTGGTACTTCAACATTTTCTTGAGTACATTTTGGGACGAATAACAGTACTTTTACTTGAGGACAGATTTTCAGTACTTTACCCACCCCTGCCTGCGACCAACATAAAATCCAGAGCTGCAAAATGGGGCTCCGAATGTTGTTCGTAGACAATAAAGTTGAATCCTATCTAATCAAAAGTCAGTCAAATCTACGGTGCTTGAAAGTAACAAAAAAAATGGTTTGTCAACAATTCTCTAACAGTGTTTTAGTAACATTTGTTTTAACTAAAAACTCTTTAGCTGATCTCACCCTACTTAATAAATAACTAAAATATTTTCTTTATTACAGAGCTATAAAATGATCTTCTGCACCAATGCGCTAGACATCCCAACTGATGGAAACTGACATGATCTGTATGGTATTTGTTGAGACGTTTCATTAGCGTAGAAATACATTGTAAACATGATTTTGGAATCAAAATATTTTACAAATAAAAGATGTTGTCCTAAAAGTTATAGTGATCTGGCTCAAATAATTGTGATCAGGCAATTTTGTAATAATTGTGACAGCCATAATGCCACCCTTAAATTTCAACTTGCCACCCTTTTGCCACCCCATGTAAAATTGGGAATGCCACCGGCTCAACTGCCACGCCTTGATGAGGCACATCAGACACGAACTGAGCCTCTTTAGGGAAAAATGAAGAGGCCCGCAAAGCTTGCAAGGAGCTACATACATTTCACAGGTATATGTTGTCGCAATAAATATTTGTGTAAAAATACAAAGGAAACATTGCAGTGTATGTCTGAGGCAAAAAAAAACGCTTATTCGTATTGTTCTCCCTTCATGACTAAAGAATTAATAAACAAACTGGCTAAGCGGATTTAGAAGTTAACTATATATAATTTCCCCTTCTCTCTTCTTCCCCCCACTCAATCTCTTCTCTTTTCCCTCCCAACCTACTCTTTCCATCCTTCCTTTTTATTCTACCCACTTTTTCATTGCACTGGTATATGCAATATATTTTTTTACTCTGAAAACATCCTGGTATTTTCATAATCACATTGACCTGTTTTACTCACCTTTCTTAAAATGTTTGCAGTCCCAAGACGAAATGACAGGAACAGCTTGATTTCATGGATCATCTAGCATTACATATGTACATGTACTTTGTTCTTGTACTAATTAGGAAGCCGAAGACGATCCAAGAGGACCTTGATCAAAATGCCCCAAAGGGAACAAAATCCAGAGCATGTGGGAATCTGCATCCATGGAGCCGAGGTCTTAAAAACGTGATTTATGCTATAAAACCATGGGTGTTCAATGCCTCTTTCTAAAGCACTAGCTATTTTATGAGTGAGTGGGTTTGATGCATTCATTCATTCAACAGTGTTTCGTTGTTTGTTTCATTGTGTTTTTCTCCTACAAATCTTTTCACGCTGAGTAAACATGTTGTTCTTGCGCTGAGCTCATTCTACGGTTTAATGCAAACCAAAAGCTGGTTCTCAGATTGTGTTTATACGCTCTAAATTTAACACCTGTTTACGGCTCATGCTGTTAGCAATATGCTATTTTATGTTAGCGTAGATTTTTGGCTGCGCTACAGAGACTCACGTAGGTGTCATAACCGTCCTGTGTAACGTTACCGGACCAGTTTAAGCAGAGACATTGGGTCAGGCTGTGAAAGCAATAAAAGTACACTGGGGCCCATGACCGTGGGGGGCCCACATGGACTCTTTGCAAAGGCCCCCCCATATATTTGCAGACAAGGTCATGCAAGCTTTTGTGCACTAGTCTTGTCAACAACTGCTCACCCTATGCATTATGCAGTAGATTCTGAACACAGGGTCTCATTTTGGCAATGGCATCCAGTGGCAAGTATTGCAGGGAGGCCAAAGATTCAGCCAGGCCACTGAGTTTAAGACATTTCATTACAATGTCAAGTCCATACTGTTTCATTTTAATTAGAATAATTCGACACACTTTATGACATGGTTAGGAAGCATTATGACAACATATCAGAGATAGTGTATTTCCAGTCCCTGCATTCAGCTTCAAAGGGGGTAAAAAAGATTTATCTTTAAATTAAGCACTGGGTATTTGCAGGTCTGAAAGAAGTAATTTTCTACATGTGTATCTAGAAATTGTTAAGATATTATCATACTTTTTCATAACCTACATAAAATTACCAGAATGACAGTATCATTGGACGCTGAGATCAATTAAAATAAACGGCCTGTCTTAAATGCAAAAAGTAAAGAGTGAGGACAGATTTTACAATAAAATGAAGAAAATATAGTTCAGATACATTCTAATGAAACAGATTTGTTCTGAACAGTTTTTTATGCAATTCATTTTGAAACATTGCAAAATATCGCTTCCTGTTGTTCAATGTCCACAGCCAAAACAATAATCAACTGTTTGGGGCCCAGGGTTGTCTATTGGTCTGTTTGGGGTCTAGGGTTGTCCATTGGTCTGTTTAGGCACCAAGGTTGTCCATTGGTCTGTTTACGGTCTTGGGTTGTCCATTGGTTTGTTTGTGGTCTATAGTTGTCTATTGGTCTGTTTGGGGTCTAGGGTTGTCTATTGGTCTGTTTAGGGTCTAGGGTTGTCCATTGGTCTGTTTGGGGTCTATGGTTGTCCATTGATCTGTTTGGTGTCTAGGGTTGTCCATTGGTCTGTTTAGGCTCTAGGATTGTCCATTGGTCTGTTTGAGGGCTACGGTTGTCTATTGGTCTGTTTGGGGTCTACGGTTGTCCATTGGTCTGTTTGGGGTCTAGGATTGTCCATTAGTCTGTTTGGGGTCTAGGGTTGTCCATTGGTCTGCTACAGTCCACATGTGCTGCTGCATCATGGGTTCAAATCCCTCCCACGTCTTTTAACAAAAAAGATAATCTATCTTTCTCCATAATAAGAATAACTACTAAGAAAAAAAAAAAAATCAGTTTGATATTTATTGTATGTGTTGCACATTGCTGTTTTCTCAGCAAACATGTCTAGTTAGCTACGAATACTTGAACTCAGGATATGATAAAAAAAATAGTCAATATTCAAAAATATTTATCCTTTTTCATTGAAATATGCTCTCTGTTTTAGGCCAGTGAGGAGCAAAATAATTCCCTGGGCTAATCCCAGCGTCTTCTCTGATTTTTTGCTGTTTACTTCTCAGAATCAACTAGAAAAGGTCAGAAAGGAGGGACCTCCGGCACACTCATCCAGTCGGTTTTGAGATGAAGGTGAGGAGAGAGGACCTAAGGAGCTTGGCATTTGTGAGACGCACTCCAAAATTCTTGTTTTATAGATTGGTTTATCCATGTTTACCTTGTTGTGAGCAGGCTGGAACACAGAGCCACAATGTAGACCTATAACGGTTGAATCCATACCTTTTTAGCCAGTGCATCCTCTGTCAGAGCTTAGCGCATCCATTACATTCATCTTACAAGGCAGATGCTTAAGCTGTCAGCCTCACGGATTCCCCCTAATATCCTCTAAGCAAATATTTTAATACAATTATTTCCAAGTATTTCATCTGGCTGACACCAGCTCCTGAGCAGTCACATGGGTTGCGTCAGACAGACTACTAAATAGGAGCCCATTATCAGTAAATACGAATGTTCCTCTCAGGCAGATCCAGGCTCTCGAGGCGAGCACATGGCTCCTAAAAGCAGCTGCAACAGCGTGGCACCCTGAGGACACCTGGTTAAAGGGCTGTGGCCAGTGACGTGCAATGAGATCAGTGGCTGGGGAAGCGAGGGCCATTATCAAAGCTGGATTCACCGACAAACAGACCCTCTAGCCAGTCTTAATGTTAATCAAACAAGCTAGCATTGCACCTTGTATTGATCATATTTAGCTGGAAATCTACGTTAGGCGAACAAACACACATACAGCGTAATATTTTCCGCAGTGTCATTTGTTACCGCATTCAGAATGAAAACAGTGGAAGCTGTTTACAGCGACTAGATTAGATTAGAATTTTACCTAACTGTTTATCAGCTCTGCTGCGTTTGGTTTTGATGTTTGAGTTTGACAAGAGGGACAAAAATTAGGGACATTATGTCTAGAGGAGTCTCACACAAAGCAAGCTAGATGCATTGGGATGTACTGTCAATTGATCTTGCAGGTACCTACAGTTATCTGCCAGGAGTTACTAATGAATTGCAAGGCAAAGCAACCATGTATGACCATCCCACCCTTTTGTGGAGTCTTGAGCACAGTCGGTTGTCCGCAACCAGGATTAGAACAACCAGCATAATTTCACAATGATGTAATTTCACTGCATTAAAAGAATGCTCAAATATCATACTTTCACTGGTTAGTGGCACATTAAATGTTTACTTTAATCGACGAAAAGTAAACCATAGCTTGCAAGTTATGCTATGAAGGGAGCTTTTTGAAATACCCATGTTTTTTAAAATACATTCTGTAGTTTTCAATCCACAACCAGTGTTTTTCCTACCGTAATAGTTCTTATATACAAAAACATTACTGTGTTAAGTTTCAAATGCATCCGGTCATTACAAAATGCTCAATGACAAAGACATTTTAATTACAAAAAAAATAACATTTAATAGGGTATAAGAACAAGTCAGATTTCAGTAATCCTCAACTTTCAGTAATTTCATATAGATTTAACAGATTTACCTGTGACTTAACCTGCTTCTTATATCTGGTTAGTTCTAATGGTTTTGTTGCCATAGAACTGGACATGGCATTAAGGTGACCCTTTAAAATGGTCAAACTGTTAATTTGTACAACAATTACAATTGTCACATCAATATTCTGGTAAAGTTAAGTTAAATATGCATATTTTGTTAAAAATTTGAGATAATGTTTTGCTGAAGTCCCAGCCTATGTCTTTATTAAGCAAATTCAAGATTTGAAAATGTTTAATTTCATCAAATCATGTGGGCTTCACATTGTTTCATAAAAAAATGTTGCTTTGGTAACAGTGACAACTGCCTCTTCATATCAATAAAAAAAAAAATGTATTGAACTGAACGAGAGAAAAGAAGGAAACTGAGAGAGGGAGAGAAGAGAAATGAAACAGATCGAGAGAGATAAGAGAAAGAAACAGAGAAAAGCAGAGCCAAGTTAACAGAATGAAGTGGGGATAAACAGAGGTAGCAGAACCGTAAGAGAGTGGATGTCGAAGAGAAAGATAGCGAGAGAGGGAGGGAGAGCAATGGGTCGGTCACTGCTGAGAGCATGGGCAGGAAATATAAAAAGAGCAAAGGACAGAGGGGAGGAGAGAGATAGCGAAAAAAAGACGAGGAGAAAGAGAGGGGGAGAGAGAAGAGAGGAAATGCTTCTCCATGGAGGAGGGTTCAGATCAGGTCGACTCCTCACAGATCAGAGAGCATGATTCTGGCTTTGAGCTTGTGCACGTAGGTACAGAAGCATGCACACGCACCGTTTCATAACTTATCAGGAACTAAACGTTGATCCCAATAACCTAACGTGTGTGTATGCCCAAATCAAACCTTAACTCCCAAGCTCATTCTTTACCCTGACCCCAACCCTTTAGCCCACCAATACATTTAGTCATGTCAGTGCTTGACAAAATCCATCCCACAGATGCACACACAGTATGGGGGAGTTAGAGGAAGTGTAACTTATATCCACCCCATGGTATGGGAGAGTTAGAGGAAGTGTAACATACATCCACCATATGTTGAAAGAGATGTATACACCACCTGCTGAGGGGAGTTTAAGACCAGTTAAAAAACAGATTTTCCACTGTTTTTGTTGATGTTGACATTTCCATACTATGTGATAATGGGATAATGGCCTTTTTGTGCAAGAGCTATTTGAAAATACACAGTAAACTTCGCATATAGCATTCAGTCCAAGCTGTGTTGCTCATTTATTGGCAGTTGGTACTGTAAATGGGTTAATCCTCAATAACATCCTAAAGTGGAGATAATGAGGGGCGAAGATTGTCCTGTTAACCAGTGATTCTGAATTTCTGGGCAATCTCCACGGTGTACAAATGTTTTGTTCCAAACCAACCCTAATCTGCCTAATTGGGTTAACCAAAGGCTTTGTGATAAGGGCTTTTATTGATGGGAGAGAAGAAAAATGTGGTCAGGAAAAACTCCTGTGCTAGCCATCACTGAAAACCAAGTAATAGTCTGAAACTTAGACATATTCAGTTCTGACAAAAGGCTTGGTGACTGTCACTTCCTCCTCTATGGCCGTAGCTCAAGTGACAGTTCACAATTCCGGATTCTGCTTTGTTTAAAAAAAAAGTTTTCAGCACTTCTGAAGATTTGCACTCTGTTGACAATACAACACAATACAGACTTACATACAGATAAACCGCTCCACAAAATGCGCTAACATGGCAGCCATTCTTAAACCTCGCCACACTCTCTTGTTCTGTGAGTAATGACTGGTTCTGATAGTAGATTCCAGATGAGTTGTCCCGTTCTCCAGTAGCATAAAATGACTCCCAGCTTCTGATGACGTGATGACGACCCTCATCAATCATTTGCGGGAAGGTAAAGAAATATAAGATCCGTGGGGCACATTTGAATGTGTGTATGTTTAAGTAGCAAAGGTTGTTCACCTTACGGTGCCTGAGAGTGGATAGAAAAAGACTCTCCTTTCAGCAGGAGGGTCCATGTTGAGGTAGGGTTTGTGTGCATGTTCCCTTCCACTGTAACAGCCCTGGGCTCCACGTTTTTCCGACGCAGGGGCCAAACAAGGACAGAACCTGGGTGAGAAGAGCCGGTCAAGTGTCCTAAACCTCACTACTGGCCCTGCATGAAGCTGAATGCACATGCCAGCACAACACATGACAACATCCCGGCTTTGTATCACTGATGGCACTGTTAAGCGCTTTTATCCAAAGCAACTGTCAGTAATAGGCGCATACTTTTCTGCGTTTGACCCCTAGCAGGAAAATGTGTGACCTGAATTGCCTCTCGCCATGGGCCCAGAAAAGGTTACTATTACCGCTGGCAACTGGGCGTAACATTTGCATGAAACACACTAATGAGGAACAACCCTCCCTAACACATCTTGCACAATTCGATATCCACTTTATGAAGTTCAAACTTGAATTATTTTTACTCTGACAGCATATGGCTTCAAACATAATGCTCTGACGTGAACTGACATGCACTGGCAATAAGTTCCCAGAAATATCTTGAGTGAGGGTTGAGAGTGCATTTTCCTAAAACATGTATCTGTCATAAGAAGACGGAATTGTAGCAGGTGTTTTGTTTTCTGTCGGCCAATTATTTTTAAGGATAACTTTGTTTTAGGCTTGTCAATAGTGTTTTTCTTTCATCCTCTTTAATTAACCTCTGCTTAAACAATATCACAGATTGTTGACTGTAAAACATGTCACTTTTAAAAGGAATTGGCTTGCACATCCACATTTTCCAGAAGAAAAAAGGTCTGTGCCCTCTCTTCTCCGAAACGTTTGCACACTGGCTCTGAGAGCTGAATCCTCACTTGAGAATAACACAACTAGAGACTTTTAGTGCTTACCTCCCATTGACATCAATGCATAATTGATGTAGGAGTTCAGCTTATGTAGGAGTTTTCAGGATAAATCCCTGAAAAAGAATAGAATCAAACTGGTAGAAAGTTATTCTTTTTTTCTAATTTCAAAACTCTCTAAACACATTTCCTACTTCATAATCTTGAGGTTAGCATGTATTCTGTTAGATGTTAAGTGTCTTGCCTGCGAGACAGCATGAAGTCATCAGTTTTTTTATGAACAGTTATTTATTTGCGGCAGATGTAATTTCCTTTTACTTAATCCATCAACAAATTTTCCGGGAAAAAGCGTTTATATATTGCAATGCATAGGGCTTGTGGAATGCAGTGTTTCATCAGACTAAATTTAAGAATAGACAAAAGTCCCAAAAGCTCTGTAGTACCCCAACCATTTGAGATACAAATGTGATATATGTTTTGCTGTAACTTTCATGCACTTACAAAGTTCTTCAGGTTAGTTATTTATTCTTCTCATAAAGACAAATGCTGGGACCTTAGGTATGCATATAAAGGTTAGGGTGGTTTCTGTAAAGATTAAAGAAATTGCTTTTGAAGACAACTCTTACCTGAAACAAACTTCAAAATAGACTTCCTAAAGATTTATTTTAACTGTTTTACCAGGTTTCAAAATGTAGGTACGCAAGAACATTTTGTTTTTGCGTACCTACATAAGCAGGTCCTAAAACTCAAAATCTAAATTCAATGGCCATCTTCAAACATTTTCATGCTAGCTTAGTGTAAATCACAAATGATGAGCAAAGAAGGGGAAGGATAGTAATGCATATTGAGACGTTCCCATTTTGGGCAAGATGTGCAATATATTGATTATACAGTACATCTAGTAAGTATTCAGATCCCGTTCACTTTTTCCACAAATCATTGTTACAGCTTTATTTTGAAAAGGATTACATTTTTGTTTTTCCTCATCAATTTTCCTCATCAATTCATCAATACACTTTATTTTGCAAAACAAAAAAACACCAAAATATCACATTTATATACGCATTCAGTATCTGGAGATACTTGAAGTTGCCCAAGAACACTGTGGCCTCCTTCACTGTGGAACCACCAACACTCTTCCTAGAGCAGGCAACCTGGACAAACTGAGCAATTAGAGAAGGGTTTTGATCAGGAAGGTGTCTAAGAACCCACATAGTTCCTGTGTGGAGATGGAACATCCAGAAGAACAACTATCTTAGCTCTATATGAATCAGCCCATTATGGTAGGGTGGCAGAAGCCACTTCTCAGTAAAATTGTAGAGGACACTCAGCATTTGAAACAAGATTATCTGGTCTCATGAAGCCAAGATTGAATTATTTGGCCTTAATTCCAATAGTAATTTCTGGAGGAAACGAGGTACTGCTCATCACTGGGCCAATACCATCCCTATGGTGAAGCATGGGGGTGGCAGCATAATGCTGTGGGGATGTTTCTTAATGGCAAGGAATGGGAGATTAGTGAGTATAAAGGGAAAGATGAACAGAGCAAAATACAGACAGATTCTTGGTGTTAACCTGCTCCAGAGTGATCAGGATGGTCAGTGTTCACATTCCAACAGGACAGTGACCGTAAGTACACTGCCAAGACAAGGCAGGATTGGAATCGGGACAAGAATGTGAATGTCCTTGAGTGGCCCAGACAGAGACCAGACTTAAACCAAGATAAAAATGTTTGGAGAGACCTGAAAATGGCTGTGCAGCAACATTCTCCATCCAATCTGACAGAGCATGAGAGGATCTGCAGAGAAAAAAGGAAGAAACTCCCTAAAATACAGGTGTGCCAAGCTTGTAGTATCATACTTAAAATTAATTGACTCTTAGATTGCTGCCACAGGTACATAAACAAAGTAATGATTGCAGGGGACTGACTACTCATATAATATTACATTTCAGTTTTATGTTTTTGCTTTGACATTATGAGATATTGTATGTAGATTGTTGAGGAAAACATGTCATTTATTCCATTGTAATAAGCCTGTAAGTTAACAAAACATAGAAAAAGTGAAGGGGTCTGAATAAATGCACTGTATGTGCTAAATGCACTGTATGTGCAGAATCAATATGTAGAATCACTTTCATACATCATTTAGTCATGAAAATCCAAGTTTGAAAGCGAGTGGGGCACATATCGGCAAATGACACACACAATTATTGGTGTTTGGATGTGTCTCGGAAGCACCACTTCTCTACGATGGCCAAAAATCCCAAAATACATCTTTCATTTTAACATGCAAAAACAATTAAACATGAATTTGAATTTGAACTAAACATATGACAAGCAGGGATATTATGGATAAACAGCAGTGGCAGATAATTGGTCCAAGTGTGTGTGTGTGTGTGCCTTTGTGTGTGTCATTCTTGTGTGTGTCGCCTGCCAGCCCAACCCTAGCCTGTGGAGGCGAGTATACAGCTAATGTACAAAGCATGTGTTATTGACATGAGGACAGTGCTTAGTAAAGACATGGGTTCCGTTTTTTTTCTTCATTACTTGGAAAAGCAGAGCTGTGACACTGAGTGGTCTTTAAAAATGTTACATGAAGCCATACACATATGATGTCCTGTAGGAGAGAGAAAAGTTTTAGGGCAGCTCACTAGGTTAGTGTTCAAGCAAAGTTAAATATATAGGGCATGTGAGGTCTTGTGTCACATGTGAAAGGAACAGCCAGTTTCGCTGCTGTTTAGCTAGATGTCATGGCCCATTCCGGTGAGATGAGGTGATGGGCTTGAAAGCTTTCTTTCTTGACAGCATTAATAATGAGATAAAAACAAACCTGAAAAAGGATAAGCTAGACACAGAGTTGTGAGGGCCTTTTATCAAATTGACGAATTACCTCAGAGAGACACCATGTTGACTGCCTAAAAGGGAATCCCTGAGCGGTTCTGGAAGATAATTGGCAATAGTGAAACATACTAAGGATACATTATGAACCAAAAATGTTACTTCAAACATTTTGACTATTTTACTGTTGCAGTTTGTATAAGGAAATCATTCACTTGAAATAGAAGTTGCATTTCACATTTATATTTTTGTTCAGTGTAGATATTCCCAATAGCAGAAATATAAATGTACAGCTTAGACATTTTATGTCACGGCTGAGCCTGGGCACCTTTGTGTAGGAGAATTTTACAACTATATCTGATGAAAATCTATGCCACTAATCAACATATATTATGCAGCATTCTTAAACAAAAAAATACTATTTTGTTCTACCCAGGTTTTACATGATGCCTAACAAGCATTTGTCCTGTGTTGTCATGTGTTTGTCATAGATTCACATGGGAAAACAAGAGTATGCAAGTCATGGACTCTACAGTATAGTGATGGTTACAGTCTGGGACAAAACACTGGCCACTGGCTGTGAATCAAATCCTTTATAGCTCACAAATGCCCCACCCAACAGCTGCCGTTTTTCTCGTCATTTCAAAGAAACCAGTGCAATGTTCAGGTGACTTATCTGCTCTGTTTGGACATTGTAAACTCCAGTGTTGTATGAAACTAATTCTTAAAGGTACACGACATGGTACCCGGGCCTTTTTCTCCATCTCTTCTTTCAACGCTATTTTGAACCTTTTAAATGAATATTTCAGTGGATAGTTTGGTCCGGATTGGTCTCACTGTTTTGTGAGATACTAGTTGTGCCTAGGAACATTTTGAGCCTAAGAAATATGTTACAATTATTGATTTAACTTTTCAGATGGCAGAATTAGATTATGCGGTCTGACATTTTGTTGTTGCTGGCAAAGGTATTTATCTTCTAATTGAGAAGAACTTGGTGTACATTTCAACTAGACCCTCAATTCCAATAATAGACAAGTCTAGGGCACTAATTGCCCTGTTGTTGTTTTTATTAGATTTTTTCTTTATTATTAATATTAACAATTGTACTAGAATTGGATCTGGCAATAGGCATTCTGCTGCACTGTTTATGGTGGATGTAAACTGTGTATCTTGGTTTGATTTTGACCTTCAAACAAATCGTCAAAATCGTGGGCAATATTTAGGGAATTGGGTGATTTTGGTACTAAACCTTGGGAGACATGGAGAACAAAGCCTGTCAATGTCCTGAAAGAGACTGGTGCGAAAACCACAAATGGAAACACAACAACAGAGCAATGAATTCAGTTAGTGTCTTCCTCAAATTATCCTTAGCCACAGATGTGAAGTCTCTTTGATATGAAGGACGGAATGAACAAACTGGTTTCCACGCCAAACACTGTAAGGTTTTTGTTTCCTGTAAAGCTGTGAATTATTGATTGTGTGCCTAGAACCTAAACTTTGGATCCAAGCATATACTGCAAATCTCAATGTTTGTTAATACGTTGAATTATATTCTGGTTTTGAAAGAAGAGGCGCCCACCCACGCTTACTTTCTTGCAGATAAATGCACTGTAAAAGTAAACAAAGTTAAACAGTATCGCCGGTTGTTGTTTAAATTCCAGGCAGAAGGATAGGATACTGTATGCAGAGTCATTGTAGGTCATCTTGCACAATATTTTTCATGTGCTGGTCAAATAAGATCTGGCCCGCCAGGTTAATCCCCATCGGGAGGACAAGTGGTTCACGGCTCCGCTCTGGACGACAGAACTAAGATCTCAGGAGGACACTGAGGGTGCATTTGGAGTGTACAAAACTTTCCGCTGTGCCACAATGTCTGCAGAGTTTAAGAAATCCTCCACACATTCATTTCACTACACTGCCAAATCCACAGATATTTTATATCTCTCATCATTGATTTAATTTAGTTATTTCGTAATATATTTTCATTTCCGTTGTCAGATGTTGGGTCATATTATCCTGTTTTATGTGACCATCAGAATCTAGTCAAGATCGAGCAAAACAACTCTGTGGGGGACCATGAAACAACACTACACAAACTTCCTTTTGAGGTATCCAGGGCTCTTCCTAACAATGTACTTTTGTTTGCTACATACAGTATATGTAATTGGTATGGGTGCCAAGCTACAACATGATAATGTAACAGAATTGCAGACACATCCCTGTATTCTGCTCTCTTTTCCTCTTTGTCATAACCCAGTAATTAATTTGGATTTTTCTTTCATTTGTCCTCTGTGATGAGTAACCCATTTCATGTGTTGTTTGAAGTGATTTGAAAGCAGTGTATGGCTGGCAAAATATACTACACAAGCAGCTTTTGCTGCACAACTGAACTAATATGAATACCCTCATGCTAGAAAGACAGTAAGTAGAAGTAGATATGTAAAGTCCTACTCATTTAAACCAGTACAATTTGGAAGGTCGGTCTGATGAGCTTTTATAAGTGTCTCACATCTGAATAAAATTCAGCTTAGCCGAACCTTTGCTCGCTCTCTTGCCTGAACAACAGTCAACTGACTACTGCACCTCTCACTGCTTTCCTTTAGTTCAAAACCACTAGGAGGTAGTGTTTCAATGCATGGTGCCACAGTACAACAAGGAAGATACTTCTCCATCTTCAGTGTAAACCTTCAATGCATAATGTATCATACAGCATCCAGAAATGAATTCAACAAGCAGATTGGCCACGTGTCCCGCAGAGGGCAATACACTGCAAACAATTACTGTCAAACAATAAGGGGGGAAAATACATTTAATTTGTCAATGGAACAAGACAAATTACAACAGGTAAGACTTCTTGAAACAAGCACAAATATTTAGGCATCTGAAAATGGCATACATCTTGAAATTAGTTGAAAAAACTCATTTTGAGCAATTCAGACTTTGAATGGATAGTTTTCAGTCTGAGAAAGTTTATTAATATTGATCTGATGTCTAAATTTTGTTTAAGTTTTTCTCTTAAGTCAGGACTTTCACCATAACAACTGAAAGCAAGATTTATATACAAATAAAGATTTTCAAGGCATATTTTTTCAAACCAATTGTAATTACCAAATACAAATGTAGCTTGTTAAGGAAATGTATTTTTAAGGACGGTTAGGTTTTTAACCTGAAAACAAGATAAATATACTTGATGAGACTTAGATTTGATTAGCTGGCTCTCTCACTGGGACATGACATTCCCATCCAATCCCTGGGGTGTTGACTCATTCATGCCATTGTAAAAAGTATTTCTCAATCACATTTGGGGCTATGTTCCTGCGCTCTTTCATTACAAACCAATGTTGCTCTTGTTTACCAAGTTAATGAGTGTACTAGTCACACACAGCCATGTAACTGTTAGGTTTTAATGATCATTTACAATGTCATTGTGTTCTAACATTCCATACGTCCCATGAAATGCTATTTTTTCCCTGAGATGAATGAAATATATTAGTTGATTCAGACTTAAATGTATTACTCTATATAGCGATTCTTTTTATTCAATTTTTGTATTGGTATACTTTACTTCACCTTCAGCAAACGGAATTAGCAAATGTGCAGACATGTTAATTGATTCCAAACTGTGCACCTCTCCCCTAAGGGGACTCGAAAAACTGATGCATGGCTGAATATTATAAGGATCCTGTGTTTGGACTAGCCTCTCTGTACTTGCGTCACAACAATGAATGACATGCTACTTCCAATTTCTGGAATTGGTATACGGGCCCAGTCACACAATTTTGCCCATTCCAATATATTCATTGGCCAATAGCATATACATTATGAATATAGAATCAGATTAATTACATAGTTACTGTTATTGTATAATGTCAGAAGTGAAGGAACTGCGATGAGATCTCATGTTCCCAGGCAGGTGGGAGGCTTTCCTCACCAAGAGTCTTTAAGGAGATTGATGAGCAAAGGCAAAAGAGGTCATTGCACTGGAGATGCTGCATTATTTTCCACACACAATAGCTCTTTGCTAAACGGCCTGAAGCAGAGCGTCTCCCTAATTTCATTGACTTGTAGGAATGTCCTATCTGGGTTTGTATATAAGCCGTTATTTAGCCATGGCCATGTCACTCAAGAATGAGAACACAGGAAGACAACAGTCACGATTTTGTAATAAATCTATTCATACATAATTGACATCAGATAACTGGAGAGAAAACCTGTCAGGGGAATTCCAGTATGTTGCATATAACAAACAGGGCAGTGTATCATTTAATAATACAGTGAAAGGCTACTTGATTTTGTGAATTTGCATACAAGACACCAGGAGACAATTATTTCACTCTTGTGAAAAGCGAGTAATTTTGATTTACTCGAATTGTAAATGATTTGTAAAAATGCAACAAAACCTAGAGAAAGTGAAGGTGTGAATACGTTCTGAAGGCATTGTAAACCTTAGATTCAGTCCGTTGAATTAAAAAGTCGCTGTGTTTGTATTGCTCCCAGCTGACCCTCAGGTCCACGTGACTCCCAGGCCCTTGTGAGCCAGCGTGGGTTAAAAATTCATTTTTTTACACTGAATGCCACTTAAAGGGATGTGAACACAGGAGTGTAATTAGAATTGATAGAGGCAGGCAGGCATCACAAGGACAAGCCAGTCCAAACAGAAATAGCAATGCTGGTTCACTCTGATTGAGCATGTTTTTTTTCATGTCTAGGGGGTGGGGGAAAAGAGACCCAGTTGGGTGAACTGAGGAAGGGCTGGAGTCTCGCTGACCTGATTCAACCCCTCTGAATTGCTACTTGGTTCCGGGTGGCTCATCTATCTGCCTGCGTGTCCCAGCTGCCTTGTTCTCACATGCAGAGCTTTATTTTGAAAACAGAGAGCCTTGCCAGCAACAACAAGGCATCTTCATATTTTCATTGAGCGAACAGAGAGCAGCTACGCTGGACTCATTAGGGTAGAAACATGCAGAGCCCATAAATAGCACAGAGAGCAACTGGAGCTCAACTGAGCAACCTTACACCGCAATCTGTCTTCCTCTGTCCATTCCTCACACTCCACCTCTGTCATAAAACAATATAAATGGAAAGGAAATAGAACAGTTTACAGAGAGGCTGCCTAACAAACAAGTGCGGTGAAAGGATCGGTTTGTGTAAACGTTTGAATGTTCATGTCAAGAGCTGTTGCTGGAGTGATTTCCCTACAGGGTTAGAAACTCAGCCGATGCTCTGGAAACACCTCCCGCTAACCTCTCTTTCTCAGTTTATGACCGAGATTCTACTGAGTAAACTTTTATTAGCACTTTTACAGGCCGCAAAACACTAAGTTCTCCGTCCGAAGGGCCAAAAGTATGATGTGTGCATTCATGAAACACGTGCATGTACATACGGACGCACGCCAACACACACACATGCAAACACACTCACACACGCACCCACAGGACTTGCAGGCACAGAAATTAGTACATAAGAAGAGGCAGAAGAGAGATTCAGGAGACCACCCAATGGTTAACATCTTTTCCTAACATACTTTCAAGGGCATTTATTTTCTTGGAATTGTGCAAACTTTTACATGAGATTAGTTCCATATAGGCCTACCTACAGCGCAGTGAGAACAATAGCCAACTGGGAGAATGTTACTGTGTATTACAATAGCTGCTATACAGAAGCCCAGTAACAGAATAAAACCAGGAATCCTCTAGGCTGTAGCCTACAAAAGCAAAATCATGGAATATTAATAGATACTCATCATAGGTAAGATTGTTACTGCACTACTAGCATATATAGAAGCATAAATGACCAGAAGAGATCTGCAGCTAATGTTTTAAGTTTATGTTTCAAATACTTTTTCTATAAAATTGTTCAGAGGGCCTGAGATATTCCCCATTTAAACATTCTCACCGGTCCATCTGTCAATATGCATTGACTTGCAGTCTCCTCATTCAGTCGAAGTGCTATCTCCCTCACCATAAACCACCATTAGCAAACACTACTCCAGTGTCATTTGGTAAGGGAAGGGGAGGAGACAAGTCATGTCTTTGTTGAAATGTGGTCTTCTAAACGTTAAAGGCAGGATTCTACACAGGGCATTAACATTCCATTCAAGGAGGTGAACAAAAAGGTAAGAGGTTGAGTGTAGAATGTCATCGATGAGCTGTGTAACATTCCTAGATGGTACAATGACGAAACTGCCATCCAAGTCGCCCAATCTAGAATAAATACAGTTTTGGGACAGTGTTTGTTTACATGTACTTAAATTGAAAACAGTGAGTGTTTTTTTTATTTCAAAAATCATCAATTAAATATCAATGGAGTGAGTTATGTGGACATGCCTAGAATTATAAACAAACAGCGAGGTACACAAAAGCCATGCTATGTTATCAAGACACTGAGGTGAAAGGTTTGGCCTGCAGGTACCATGCACCCAGAAATCCCATTGAAAAGTGAGACAGTGTAGGACAGGAAAAACAGAATAATCCCAGGTGATCTACATCGTTTGAGTTAGAAATCTACAATAATAAGTCAACCAATATTAGAACTAAAAAGTGAATTTCCTATCCAGTAACAGAACCACAACAGATGTGACCAGAACAGAACAGGAATTTCTGCATACTGTCAGTAAGTGCCGGTACATTGCTGGGTGGCCAATACAGCTTCCTCATGGCAACGGTTATTCATTTCCTTGTATTATTATGGCTGTTGTTCTTGTTGCAATGTTTTTCATGTTATTTAAGCAGTCAAGTACAACATAGTAAATAAAAAATAGAACGAAATCATCTACGGTACCTCAGATGGAGGTCAACAGAGAATACACGTAACATTGCCATGATTGCTTTTTGATCACAAAGTCCACAAAGCCAATTTTGAAAAGAGAGCCACAATAGCTTGGATTTCTTGTGTAGACCAAGGACTAACAGGAAGATTAGAGGTAGAGAGCTCTGTTTTTCTGATAAAAACCCTCCTCTGGTTCAGACAGTTCAAAGAGAATATTAGACATCAAAGAGACATGTAAGTGAAAAATCTCTGATGAGAAAGTGCATCCATATATACAAACATCTGAGGCAGAGCGGGTAGACTGATGGTTAGAGAGCTTTTAGAAGTGAGGCAGTTCACTGTACTGTCATGAGATGGGTTGTAAAATTCCTGGAACTCTTAAGAAATTCTCTAGTTTTCCTAAAACACACCCTCTTATAACTGTGTACACAATTAACCAATCACATTCAAACTCATGTTAAATAAAAGTAAATACACACATGCCATTATTTAAAGTGACTGATTAATCACAAATATAGTTCAGCTGTTCTGGTAGGATTTTCCTGACATTTTCTTAGTTGGATCACAGAGCAAAAAACATGGTCCACAGAGAGATTTCATAGCATCAGAGGAATCTCATTGTGGAAAGATATCAGTCAGGAGAAGGTTACAAAATTATTTCCACAGCATTAGATATACCATGGGACACAGTGAAGATCATCATCATCAAGTGAAGAAAATTGATGAAAAGACAAGCAGAAAACTGGTCAGGGCTTCCAAGAGGCCTACAGCAACATTAAAGCAGCTGCAGACATTTCTGGCAAGTACTGGCTATGTGTTACATGTGACAACAATCTCCCCTATTCCCGTATTAACGTTTTGGAATGGCCCAGCCGGAGGCCAGACCTGAATCCAATTGAACATCTGTGGGGTGACATGGTCACCCCAAAAATGTCTGACATGATTTATCTTTGTCAATTCTTTTGCATCAAAAAACCTGGCATTAAAAGGGGTGTGTAGACTTTTTATATCCATTGTTTGGCAGAAAAAAATTAACAAAAATGTAACAAATGACAAAGATGTACTTTGCAATATTTATTTTAATCTAAAATCAGCAGAAATGCATTTCATAGTACAGAAACAATAAGTCCAATCCTCCCTTCATTAGCTGGTGTTGCCCCCCTTTATTTGAAAAAAACTTAATCAGGCTGTTTCTTATAACTGTCTGTCAGTCTCTTACATCAACTGAGAGGAACTTTTGCCCACTCCTTTTTACAGTACAGCTTCCAATCAGTCATGTTTGTGATCTTTCTAGCATATCAAGCCCCCTATAGCATTTCAATCTTATTGAGATCTGGGCTCTGACTTGTCCATGCTATAAACCTCAATTCCACCTTTCCTGAAATATTCTATTGCAGCATGAGACATTCCGTTTGCCGGAGTATTTTGGATAGTCATGTTGCAAGATCCATGTCCAGGTTCAGCTATAGCTTCGTGACAAATGGCCTCTTTCTTGATCTGGTTCTCTAAAGTTATTTCCTCTGTCATGGTTACAGTCTTGGCCCTGTCTGATCATGTGATCAGTGTTTATCACTGATCACCCCGGAAATTCAAGTAAAATCTGTTTCTGTAAAAAAAAAATCATATTAATGACAGTACCAGTGCTCAGTTTATGACATCAATAAACAAAGGCTTGGTAGCTTCAACCATGAATCACGCAGGACTAGTCAGCAACATTTATCAGGAATGAACATCAAGAATATCAATAACCGCACTCTTTTTGTCATGGTCAACAAGCTTACTAACCCAATAAAACAGAGGGCCTCAGAACTCATGTCCACTGTGAAATGTAATGAATTTGGATGTTTCTTTAGTGAAAAAAGTATTTGAAGTATTAGACAGACCATCAGAACGACAGTCTAACAAGGACACTACACAGTCACTACCACAACCAAGCCATGACTTGGTTATTATGTCCACCCTGCATGTTTTAGATCTCTCTCTGCCCTCCCATATCTGATGTAGCTCATCAAGGACGTGATAATGAGCTGATCATTTGAATCAGGCGTGACAGAGCAGGGAGAAATCTAAAACATACAGGGCGGGTGCCTCCAGGACCAAGGTTGAAAAACACTGGTATAGAGCACATAAATACCTGGATGAACCAAGATTGTCTGCAATTAAACCAAGATAAAACGGAGATTAGTGTGTTTGGCAACAAAAATAAAAGAACTAGTATTAGTAAAGTGCTGGATTCTCGGGTCCCAAAAACCAGGGACCAAGTCACATTTAACAGTCATATCAATGTGGTCACCAAAACAGCATTCTATCATCTTAAAAATATAGCCAGAATCAAGGGCCTTAGTGTCCCAAAAAGACAGAGAAGCTCATCCATGCTTTTATCTCTAGTATGGTTGACTACTGTAATGGCCTCTTATCTGGTCTCCCCAAAAAGAACGTAAAACAGCTGCAACTCATGCAGAATGCTGCTTCTAGAATGTTAACCAGGACCAAGAGAACAGAGCACATCATTCTGGTTCTTACATCTTTGCATTGGCTTCTAGTCAGTTACAGAACATATTTTAAAGTTGTGCTTTTAGTTTATAAATCACTGAATGGTTTAGGCCCCAAATACATTTCTGATGTGTTTGAAGAATATAAACCGAGCAGGGCTCTTAGATCCTTGAGCACAGGTCAGATAATAGACTTAGCTGTGCTCTAAACGTATGCATTTTTAAATCCAGGTTAAAAACACTTCTCCTTTCACACGCCTATGACTGAGCACTTTCACTTAACCACACGGATTAGCCTTACAGCTTCTATAGCTTCCTATGTTTTTATCCCGTTTTTAGTGTATTTCTATTTTCTCACTCTGTTTTGTCATAATGATGTTGTTTTAATGTTTTTGTTTTGCCTTACAGATTCTATAGCTTCCTGTGTTTTTATCCCTTTTTTAGTCTTTCAATTTTCAATTTTCTTATTATGTTTTATTGTATATATATATATATATATATATATACACTTTTTTTTATTATCATTATTAATTTATTTTTTCTTTATTTTTTTATTTGTAAAGTACATCAAATTGCTTCCATGTATTAATTGTGCTATATAAATAAACTAGCTTGCTTGCTCATATTCTCCTTCCTATTTTTTGCTAATATTTAACAAGACAAGTTGATACATAATTTTTTTATTTACAGCAATTACCTTAAGGGAATGTTACAGCGGAGGAGGTGAACTTAGCGCTAACTGTCTTGCTCAGGGAGAGAACGACATGGCTTTCACCTTGATGGTAAAGTGTTTAGAACGAATGACCTTTCTAACACTAGTCAGATGTCCTAACCACTTGCTGGCCACCTAGCCTCCCCTAAAACTCATAATTGACTCAATGATTACAAGTTGGCCAGGCCTTAATGTAGAACAGCAGCTCCAAATTATAAGATCATCATGTCCATGCTTTACGGTTGATTTGAGGTTTCTCTGTTCAAGGACAGTGTTTCAATTTGATATAAACATTAACATGGCGCCTGGCATTACAGCCAAACAACTCCATCTTCAACTAATCTGTCCAGGGCACATTGTTCCAATACGTTTGGTCTTTACCCAGCTGTTGTCTGGTAAATGTCAGTTTTGTCTTGCCTATTCAATTTTGAGGGCAGAGGCTACTTCCTTCTTGACCTCACATGTAGGACAAATTTGGGCAGTCTCTTCCTAACAAGTGGCTAATGCACTTTGACACTGATTTTGTCAAGACAGGCATGTATATCACATGATGGGAGTCATATTGGGTGGGGAGATCTGTCCTATGTATGCCAGTGGTCTGCAATTTTCTCCATTTGTAGATGATTCTTCAGACAGGGGACTGATCTACTTCAAATTGCTTGAAAATTGCTTTTATAATCCCTCATGACTAATGGGCATCAAAACCATTATTTTAAGGGACTTGGATAGCTCTATTGGACTTGGTATTATGTTCTACCACACAAGGCCAAAGTGTCTTCCATCATGAAAAACTGGCATGGGAGGATTGGATATATGTATCATTTGTATGGTATTTTTTTGGCCCATGGGTATATTTTATAATTCTCTGTTATATTCATCAAAATTAAGCATTTAGACACCAAGTGGGCAGCAGTGCCCTCCAACCACGACAAGCACTCAGCAGGTCGAAGACAATTTAAAAACAGTCCTGCCTTAGCTACCCTGTCTAAAGGCACTTTCCAAACATGCCAACAATATAAACTAAGAAGAGTGGGCGGAACCAATGCATTTTCTGTCTCAGGTTTCACCAGCTAAAATAGAAGATCCCAGAAATGTCCATTCATATGACAATTACATTTCCCTCTTATGAAATTCATTGATTTTGGTATAATGACATGGTGACTTTCTTTTGTTCAGTGATTATGCTGCACATAGTTGGAACAAACTGACAGAAATTCTTAGACTGGCTCCGACATTGACCAGTTTTAAGTCTAGGCTAAATACCTTCATGTTTTGTTCTGCCTTTTATTAAACTTTCTATAATCTTTCAGACCTCTTACATGTGATGTTTTTATTTGTATACATTGTCTTTAATTCTTTTTATTTCTAGTATGCCTGACATTTGTTTTTTCTAATGAAAATCCCTTTGAATTGCCCCTGTGTTTGAATGGCCCCTGTGTATGCCATGCCTTCAATTAATTAATATCCCAATAGAATCTGTAAAATCTTAGAAATTGTTGCATGTTGCATTTATATTTTTGTTTTGTGTAGATAGAATGTCAATCAACCATATGGTATGTCAATCAACCATCTTATTTGCTAACAGGTACTTCTATTTCATATGTATTTGTTTCTGTCATTGTTGGTCTTATCTCAAGGGCCCACTGGAGTTTAGAGTTTTAGTTTTTATGCAATTTTATTTTTTGTATTTCTTTGTAAAGCCCATTGGATTTCTTTTGTGTACAGTATGAATTTTGCTGTATAAATAAACTTGCTTGCTCATCTATAAGTGCTATAACTGTGAAAGCTGTGGAAGCATCTAGGAGCAACAGCAGCCCAACCACAAAGTGGTACACTGCCTAGTGCTGAAGTGCATAGCATGTAAAAACTGCCTATAATCTGGCATCACTCTCCACAGTGTTCCAAACTGCCTCTGGAAGCAACATCAGCACAAGAACAATGCATCAGGAGCTTGACGTCTAATGGACGAATCTGGGTGTGGCGGGTGCCAGGAGAACACTACCAACCGGAATGCATAGTGCCTATGTAAAATTTGATAGAGGAGGGATGATGGTCTGGGGCTGTGTTTCAGGATTTGGGCTAGGCCACTTAGTTCCAGTGAAGGGTCATCATAATGCTACTGGATAAATACATTTGAGACAATTGGCTGCTTCCAACTTTGTGGCAACAGTTTGGGGAAGGCCCTTTCCTGTTCCAGCATGATTGTGCCACTGTGCAAAAAGCGAAGTCCATAAAGACATGATTTGATGGGGTATGTGTGGATGAACTCGAGTGGCCTGGACAGAGCCCTGACCTCAACCCTGCTGAACACCTTTGGGATGAATTAAATGACAATTTCGAACCAGGTCTTTTTATCCAACATCAGTGCCTGACCTCACAAATGCTCTTTTGGCTGAATGGGCACAATTTCCCAGAGACACTCCAAATAATCTTGTGGAATGCCTTCCCAGAAGAGTGGAGGTTGTTATAGCTGCAATGGGAGGCCAACTCCATGGTTTTAAAATGGGATTTTCAACAAGCACATATAGGTGTGGTGGTCGGGCATCCACATACTTTTGGCAAAATATTAATGCAGTTAATAAGAATCTACTTTTAACTTTACATTATAAAGGTATATTTCATTTTATGTAATAGTATGAATCTACTTTTAGCTTGAGACCAACTATAAATGATCAATTTATGATTTGGGATGTTTTTAGCATGTGAACAACCACAAAAGGGTTTCAGTGTGTGATGCATTGTAGTTGGAATATTCCTGACTGAAATCAATGACGGGGAATAATGTGTTGCATGTTTAATGTCTCACCATACATTTAGTTTTGTTTGATATCAGAATAACCATATGATCAAACTATTTACTATTGCTTTCTCCTCCTTTTAGTCATGATTTTACTGATAAATGGAAAAGACAGTTTGGGCAAGTATTTATTTGGGTGTTTAGCAGAAAATCAAAATTATTAAGCCAGTAAATAGCGTATGTAGAACAAATGGAGCAGTATGTTAGAAATTCCTAGGTTGATTTATGACCATTTCTCATGAAAATAACTTTGGTTCAACAAGACAATGTTTCTAAAGTTACAGTATCAGGAACACAAAGCTGGTCAGAACTGTTATTACAGCTGTACTTAGCTGTTAATGTGGTCTTTGGACCAATAGACCATCATCATGCAAAGGTTTCTAACAATTTATGTGTTAGTTTCATAGACTTATGGTCTTGTATTAAGCCAAAATGTCCTCGAAGCAGAGCTGAGGCCAGAGACCAGTACAACACTGCCAGTAAACTCAGAAAACCACAGAGGGACTTCAGTCCTTCATAAATCAGCTGGAAAAAGCAGGAACAAAAATTACAACAATTTGTGTGCATAACAAATCCCTAATGACAAAATATTATAACTCTTATATATTGAGCAGTATGGAATTTAATCTGAGCTGCATTTATCACCAATATTATATTTGTCTGTTTATAAATGTACAGGTCCTCATCAGCCTCCACTGTCATAGGCTATACACTTTGTATTTGAAGTTCGCAGTGAGGAGAGGTTTATCAAATGCGTGTGTCCTCTGAGTGTGTGTGCCAGTGCATATCGGTCGTATGCCCCTTCACATTGCCTGTTGTGCCACATTGCCTGTTGTTTTAAATGTTTTCCGAAAGGCTTGAGATATATAGAAGCGCCGTTTGGTTATGGCTCCTTACAGCCTACATCTGTGAAATATAGGGCTACTTTGACTTGTTGTCTGTGCATTTACTTAACCAAGTTTTGCAATGATAATGGGCAGCTGGCTGCCTCGCTATTCTGATATTGCAATTCGCTGCAGTTCAATCTCCGGGCAGCTAATATGCAGCAACCAACCAGATTGACAATTGGCTAAGTTGTTTTGCATGGCCCATATGGTCTGCTACTGGAATTACGAACAGCTCCGGAAATAATTAAGAGACCACTGTAACTTTTTCTTTCTTTTCCAAAAAAATTTAGAAAAGGAAGGTTTTGAGTGAGGAACAGAAGGGTTAACATTAGAGACCACTGCAAATTGAAAGCTTTTGTTCTTCACTCAAACGTTGCTTTCCGACTTTTTTGGAAAGGAAAAAAAAGGTTCAGTGGTCACATATTTTTGTCCGGAGCTGTATATAATACACATGCATGTACAATTGACGAACACAGTTGCAGTATGGTATATCTAGATGCAGGGAGAGAGGGAGAGCATTAGTTAACAGTCTGGATGTAGCTTGATGTGGTGAGCAGTCTTATAAGTCCCGGTGCTACTGATTGCTGGTTGCTAAGGGCCACAGGATGGGGTAATACACTGTTCAGTTGTGTATCTTTGAAACAACAGGTGAACGGGTGCTTCCCACATGCTTCTCTGCTTCGAAGTGATGAAAGGTGGGTGGCAGACGCTTTCAGTTTTTCCCCATAATCTGGCAGACCTAGACCCCAACCAGAAGGCAAATAAGAAGGGGAAGATGGAGATCAGGATTGACTGGGAGATGTTACATTTTTTTCAGCTGCCCCTAATGGCACATTACAGTTGCGTACCTTTCCCGTTGATCATTGTAATTTTTCCTCCCTTTTGAGGTTCCCAGAGACAGATTGGAATTAATAATACAGCCAAATTAACAACTGAGCTCTGAATCTTGGGGAGGGAGAGGAGGTCCGGTTTTTCTAAAATCCTCCACCACTGTTGATTAAAGTGTTCTTACCAGTCTTCATGTTTCCACAAACACATTCAACTGTCAGTTGTGGCATTGATAAGTATGAATATGATGTGAACCTTATGCAATAACCTTCACAGTCCTCAGACCTCAACCCAACTGAACAACTATGGGAGATGTTGGACCGACGTGTTAGAGAACATTCTCCACAACCATCATCAAAACATCAACTGAGGGAATATCTTTGGGAAGAATGGCGTTTCATCCCTCAAGCTCATTGAAGCTTTTCTGGTGTCTTGTGGCCCAACACCTCAATGAGACACTTCATGTTAGTTTTTCCTTTAATTTATCACCCGTCTGTATGTCCAAACAAAAAAAAATTGCCAGGTCCTCATGAATGAAAATACGATATTCAGGTTAGGTTTAGTGGAAAGATTCCAATTTAGCGTAGTGTTAGTACTGGGGTTACTGGGGTTAGGCTTAGAACTTAAGTTATTGAGGTAAGATGGTAAGGCTTAGGGTTTTGGCTAAGGAATAGGGAACATGTATTTCTAGGTCAGGGTCTCAGGTTCCCACAAGGACAGAAATATACATTTGTGTGTGTGAGAGATCCTGGTTTTTATATACATCAGAAACCTGGATTTCCCAACAAACCGAATAAAACCCGACAATGAGTTTATAATATTTTTATATAATATATAAGATATATCTAAGCTTGTAAAACTGGACAGTTACATCCCCACAGCTGGGCCAATTCAAGATACTAACGAAGGTGTACTAAATAAAGTAAAATCACAAAGGTAAGACACATCACATTGTCTACTTGCATATCCAAACAAATTAAGCCAAATGGTAGTTCTCTGAGTACTTCCAGTGGAAGGCACACATCCTTGTTTCAGACACGCAATTGAGTCACATGCTTTAACCTGCTCCACAAACCATGGTACGTTACAGGCCTGTAATTTATTTTCACCTATGGTAGGATGTGCTGTGATATGCTACAATGTAGAATGTTTGTATCTTGGCATGATGGCTGGCTTCGGACATGTTTCGCCTGTCATATGACTAATGCCCCTTTCATACCTCACTTTGTGTTTTTCCTTCTAGCTGTCAATGATGCGCTGGTTTTCTGTTTACTGCATTTGGGTCCGGGTGGGAGCTGTGAACCGTCCCTTTCTGACTGATGTCATGCCAGCTGTCTGGAGCTGAGTGTACAGATTGTATATCCTAGTTCATGAATTAAACAGTTTGTCTCTGTGGCTTCCCAATTCCCACCCTGGGCATGATAGATGGGGAGTGTACATCCCCAATTCTATTGGTTTCGCTGTTCTCTTTTTAATACATTATATTTTTTCAATTTCTTTTCATTGAGGAGAGTGAATACATAGCATATGTGTGCATGTATATACAGTTGTATGTGTGCAATATATATATGTATATTGTAACAACCAGAATACAAGGATTATGGTGTGAAAGCACAGACGGTCAGCTTTAAAGCTTTGAAGTAATTTTTATCCATATCGGAGGAATCGTTTTGAAATGGCAGCTCCTTTATACATCGCCCCCACATTTTAGGCTGCCAGTTTCTTATTTAGACAGGTGTGTTTTCAGGTGTGTTTTTTTTGCATTCTGAGTGTATACCCAAGAGAGCTGTGATTGTTTCGTTTTTATCCCAGCGCTTACATTTGCATTTTGATTATTTTGCTGGTGTACTGCAGCATAATGACCAAAGAAGAGTCATTGCAAGTCAAGCTGGTCACCATGTGGGAGATAAACCAAAAGATTATGATGTAACAACTGACAACAGTTAACAGAAACAGAAGCTGAGGTAAAGCCATACGCTTCTAAACTCATCGGACAGTGATTAATCACACACCAGTGATCCAAAACACACTGCTGTAGTTACTAAAGGAGGTTTTTAAGTTAAAGAAAGTGGAAGGTTCTTGACCGGCCAAGTCAATTACCTTATCTGAATCCAACTGGGCATGCGTTTCCCCAACTAAGCAGAAACTGAAGATAGCTGCAGTATGGTCCTGGCAGAGCTTCACTGTGAACATATCCAGTGTCTGGAGATGTCTATGGTCATCAGATTTCAAGCAAACTGTCATAGTGTCCGGTGTGGGAGGACAGAAAAGCAGAGGCAGAACGGCTGTTTGAGAAATAATGATCCATACTTTAATTAAAGAAAGAAACAAACTCAAAACAGACACAATGACTGGGTGAACTATAGCCTACGGCTAACAACCAAAATAAACCACAACTACGTGCACAAACATTCAACATAAGTAGGTTCCCCAATT
>JACXGJ010005075.1:6176-41334 GCA_016801105.1 Esox niger
GGGGGGGGGGGTTTAAAGGCCATGGAATGTCTCAACATGCCTTTTACAACTATTCCAAACAAGGTTGTAAGGCATAAAATCATTTTGTATAAACAAACATCTGGCGACATAATGGATGATTTAGCCACTCCCCCAGCAACTGGTTATCAACCAACCAGAGCTTTCTTTGTTCCTGCTGCCACATGATTTATTTAATCATTTGTGTCTTTGTCATAGTATGTTTGTATGATGTGGTATGAAAAATTTTTTTATACAAAAAGCTGATATGCACATTTTTCTATTTCTTCAACAACCATGACACCAATGGAACGATTCACAAGATTGAGCATTTTGTATACAATTAAACATTTGCTTATCACACTTATTCTGGTACATCTTAGCTACAAACTATGAGACTAGAGCATAATTTTCTTATAAATAATCAATATAAAAAGACATAGCATTTTTATACCTCAGACCTCCTGTCGTTTGATAAAGAACACACAATGTTGTCCACACGTGGTTGAAATCATGTCCTGTACTTGTTTTGAACTGTATTCCAAGTTTGCAGAAAGGCACTGATTGACTTGGGAAAATACATAATATGTGGGGGGTTCCCAAAACTGTCATAAAGCCTTCCAATGCCATCGTCTGTGATGTAAATTGCCAGTACTCCCCAGGGTGACCAGCACCTGTATACTTTTGGCAAATTTTGGGGAATAGCTCAATCTCGAATCGTTTGGATAGACTCCTATACGTCCTGTATGTCTCCGAGTTACGGGGCAGCGTTATGTAGAAACGACTGTCACATATGCTGATCGCAGTCCATTCAAATGATGTGATCCGGAAAATCCAGGAGTTTTACCTAATTTCTAGTTGAAGTAGTTTGTCCGATGGTCTCCTGCTGTTGAATTTCTCAGGCCAAACAAGCCATTTCACATGACTCACTTTCATCCCTTTCTTAAAAGTTTTATCCTTAGCCACAGTAATTCCTGTTCCTAAAAGGTCCCAACTATCACAGCACCATCGTAATCTTTTATTCTATATACAGGAGGTACCCACGGAATGCATTCTGTATTTTCATAGCCTGTTGCAAACGCTCCTCAACTTTGAGTCTCTCAGTATCCCCAAAATGGAACCCGTAACTTTGATTACCATTTCTCATTATGGTTTTATCATGCAGGTTCTTGAGAACTAGTCCAACATTTTCTTCACAAACATCAGCAGGCTTCATGGCACCTATGGTTGTAAGCATGATTGAAATCTTGAATAACCTCAACATAGTGATGAGTGTTGGCAGATGTGAGAAACCGCCACATTCGTGATAATAAAAAAAATTTAAACCTCTGATACTGGCTTTGCTACATTTCCTGTATCCAGCGGAAAATGTGAATTTATATCATGAACAATAATTCTACTTTTAAAAATGTTTTTTTTGAGGATCTCCCCGGTCTTCTCCAAGTACACTCTTCAGTCCATTTCTACCCACATAAGCACCAGCGTTTACCAGGTCGTAGTAAATACTTTTCACAACCTCTTCAGACATCGGGCAAGAATGAGAAATAATACATGTTTAACATCATTTTCTTTGTTTTCGAAATTACACATCATCCAAGAAATTCAGAAAAAAGTTACACAATTTCTGATTTCTGCTCATTAGAAAAATCTGTAAACATTTTAGAAATACTTTATACATCCTCAGCATCACTGCTCAATTTTACCACAGACATCTGTTACATATGGAAATAAACATAACAGGTGCCCAATTTTAAGTCTTTGTTATCATCATTTGAAAATGTTGAAGTTTATACAGGATGATGTTTAGATCATTTGATTCAATACCGTTTGACAACAATTGCGGCCAATCATCAGATGTGTTCCTGACTGTTTCCATATGCTCGTTCAGATTACTAAAACATTTTTTACTGACATGATCTCGGTTATTAGAACGTCTACAAATATTAAACATACCCAATGTTGCTTTTATGATCTTTAAAACCTTTGGTGCAAGCCTTTCTTTCCATATTCTGAGAACTTTTCAGCATTTGAAAGGTATGTCAGATTAAGAGGTCCTACCTGATCACCAAACCGGTCAAGCCAATCATAGCTTCTTGTTGTAAAGTATATGCCTGTGGAATCTAACTGTCGGGGTCCGGGGTACCGTTGAAGTCTACAGCGTTGTCAGCCATGGCGTCATACAGCCTGGTCTCAACCTTGTGGAGTTCAATCTTTGGTTGGTTGTATTCTTGAGACATGTTTAGTAAATTCTTTTGACTGCTTGATAGACACAGGCGGTACATCGCATAAAACATGAAAGGTTAACACCCACCAGTTTTAGGACATCTGTTGTAACACTTATTGGAACACAAAAGTCTGGGTGTTATAGCATTGCTGAACTCTGGCATCCTTTTGTTGAACATCAAACATCAAGCCGCTGATATAACACTTGTGCATTGCCTGGGAATTTGACATTCCGGAACCCATTTGTTAAAGATCAAACATAACCCACTTGTTATAACAGCAGTCCGGGCGTGTTAATCAATCATTGTAAAACATCAAACATGGACACATTAATGCAATCATAAATTGCCAAGTCACTGGACTTGCATACTTCATTCCTGTATGACGTGTGTTAGGGTGGGACATCCGGAAGTCCATACGTCACACAGGAAGTCCCACCCACCAAACAGGATGTCAAGCCCACCAGGGTCAGATAAAGCTACACAATATACCCTACATAAACTACTGCTGAGGATTTCACTGTTATTGGCCATTCATCAAGCCTCAGTTTTGTTCGTACTTGTGTTCTTGTGAACTTGTTTGACATCATCAAGTATGGTTCAAATCCAAAGAATGCAAGTTACCAAGAACGCCTGAAACGCCCGGAGGTGTACATGATCCGTCACTTAAATCGAGGATGCATGGTTGGTGACTTATTCAGCGAGAATGCATCTGATATACCAGAATAATTTTCAAGATGTCAGGAAAGCGGGAAAAGCATAGGGTATTGTGGAATAGCCAAATACATATGCATCTCAATCTAGGTAGGTGAGTTCTCTGTACTCGTGTTGTTACATATCAGTTCTCAAGGACGTTTGGCAAGAACATTCTTCTGAAGGACACAAGTACGTTCTTAGCGTACTTGGAATTGATAAACATCCATTGGATAGCAGGCTAGATCAACTGTTAGACGATTGAACTGTATGCAAAAAGAATATCACATAATCAAAGTACCATAACATGAGGGGAGGACATGGCCAACATTAAACAGAGTGGTCTAAATGCACTACACTCCCCTTTCTCGAGGAAAACAAACTCAAAACCAGCCCTTCGTCTACTAAATATCTGTCCAAACGGTCATAAGATTCAAACAAAAATAGTCAGTGATCTTACAGCTTTAATTCAGATTTCTTCACAGCCATCAAAAAACATAGAACAGCTATATGTAGCCACTGTATACACAGACAAAACCTAAACTAAGAAATGTATCCTTTCATTTTCAAACAAAGTGCCCAGTCACAAACAAATAAATTAAATATGAAATGTCAAAACCAATATAGATACTATATATTAACACAGTCTATACATTTACCAATTAATTTTCTGAAACTTCATCAAACTACCTTAAATAACTTCTTGAAGGTGGCAAACAAGCCCCTCAGCCTTCTAAGTCCAGGTTCTGCAAAGGGAGGCAACCTTTAACGATCAGGTGTGGCTTATTGGCAACTGTGTCATGGAATGGGGTAGAAGAGGCTGGAACACCAGTGAGGACGAAGGATGCACTTTAAAAAAACAAAAATGCTTGGGTTACTCAAAGATCCACTATTGAAATTGAATAATATTCTAGTGGGTGATATAGATTTTTACCCTGAATGCTTAAATGAAATTAACATGTCACACAATACACAAGACACTTAAGAAATATGAACCTGTGATCTCCAAGTGCCGACTTTGCTCACCATCCATGTATGTGTGGAGTGTGGTAAGCATGGGTGTCTCGGTTGGTATGTAGGGTGTGTACTGTAGGTCATCCATGAGAGGTGGAGACAACACAGACTGCTGTAGTGATGACATGGCTGTGGATGACATGTGGTGGTTGGGGCTCACATGCTTCTTATGACGGGCTCTGCAGTTCTGGAACCAAACCTGGAGAGAATTAGGATTGATTAATCTTTGTCATCTTGAGAAAACAGAAATTGGTTGACTAATGAGACCTTACTTGAATGACCCTGCGACTGAGGCCAGTCCTCTCTGATAGCTTCTGGAGGGTCTGTGCATCGGGGTTGTTATCCTGAGCAAACTGGGCCTGCATAACCTGAAACAATACATGATGCAAGCATTGCAAATCTGATGTCTGACAGTCATTTAACCAGGTTGACAATCAATTGTCTGTTACAAAGACAACTAGACCAAAATACATTTAATTGCAAAACAAGAAATAAAGTGAGTGATAAAATATAAAACAGATTCTATAATTTGACAGAAAACTTGTTTACCTGTAGCTGGTCGGCAGTGAAACTAGTGCGAGCCCTCTTAGCTGGTTTAGGCAGGGATCCTTCCAGTTCTGACGGCAAGGCTCCCTCTACATTCATGCCTTTTCCTGTAAGGACATGCGAATATTTTGCAAATGAAAATCATGTACATAGAAAAGGCAAGTGAAAGTTAAAAATACATGCCTTTTTTAAACCTTAATGGCAGGACTGCAGCATCAGTGAGCAATATTAACAGTTATCCATCAGAATCCATTTTTAACGTTGCTCACCACTTTCCACTGCCCGTTTCAGGTTGTCCAGCATGCTGTCATAGTGGACGCGACACAGCACCCTTTCCTCGACCAGGGAAAATTCCTCGCCTGTGGAGAGCTGCCGCTTGCAGGAGAAGCAAGCAAAGCAGGCCAGGTGGTAAGTGTTGCCCTTTGCCCTTCGCACCCAATCATTTGATTGGATGTTCCTGCCACAGCGGGAACAGCGAGTTCCATACTTCCTGTGGGAACATTGTTATAGGATGTTTTGACTATGAATTGTAAGACATGAAGTGTATGTATTGATGTGTACGCATTCCTTACACTTAAACTACTTTGCCTAATTGGGTAACTAGTAACGGTCTGTATTACAATGTAATGTGCTGAACCTGCCATTACCTCAATACACCATTGTAATGGGGACTTCCAGTCAAATACTGATGTTATTACACATTCTTGTCCTCCTAGGCAACCAAGGTACAGGTAGTTAAATTCAACTAGGTCACATTGCGGTGAGAAGCTACCAAAGTGAATTTCAAACATGCCATTATGGCTGGCTGGCTGGCTGGCAAATTTATGTAGTACAATTCATACAATGTGCTTTACAAAGAAATATAAAAATACAATAGCATAAAAATACACAAATGAAAACAAAACAGAATATACAGTATAAGAAACTAGGAAGAAAAACAGGTTAAACAGTTAGTGGTTAGGTTTAAGCGCTCAGTCATAGGTGTGTGAAAAGGGGAGTCCAATTGAAAAGGGGAGTCCAAAAGGGGAGTCCAATTGAGGCCATGACAGTGGTCAACCCCAGTAGAGATAGAAGCATGGATGAGCTTCTCTTGGTCTTTTGGGACACCATGCCCTTGATTCTGGCTATATTCTTAAGATAATAGAATGCCGTTTGTGACGGTTTTGAAATGACTTAAATGTGACGCTCTGAGTCTATACGAACAACAGGATTACACTCTTGATACCTGTTTCTTAGCGCCTGAGAATCCAGCATGTCACTAATACTAGTATTTTTGTTGCCAAACAATCTGTTTTATCAGGGATTCATTTAAAACCCACTTAAAGACCTTTTTTTTTCATTCAGCATTTGAGTCTGCAAATGGGTAGGAATTTCTGTTTTTGTTTGTCATGTTGTATAAATATGTTAATTTGGTATGTTTTGACTGTACAGCACTTGTTGACTTAAGTTGTTTTTAAATGTGCTTTATAAATAAATTTGACTTGACACAATTGTACACAATTTTGGTTCATCCAGTTATTTATGTGCTCTATAGAGTGACAGTTGGTCTACTGAGCTGTTGTCATACAGTTCAAAAGCCTTATATATTTGAGTATCATTGGCATAGCTATGGTAGTTAATGTTGTTGTTTTATAGAATTCGGCCCAGGAGGTAGCATATAGAGATTGTACAGAAGTAGTCCAAGAACTGATCCCTGGGGAACACTGCATGTCCTAGCCACACTATCAGACTCTTGACTACAAACACAAATGAACTCTAGCCATCTAGGTAAGATATGAACCAATTAGGGACTGTCCCAGAGAGTCCTACCCTATTCTCCAGCCTATCTTGAAGTGTTCTACACAGTGACAAATGCTGAGATCCAATAAAACCAAACTTATTTTATCTGAATCAGTATTCAGCCGTATATCATTTAAAACAAGGGATACAATAGCAGGCATCTCAATAGTGACATTGCATGAATGTAAATACTACAGTAGAGGTACAACGGTACAGCGCATTACAGTTGTTGGAAGATCATAAATTGTACAGCTCAAAAATGTATTTTCAGCAGCTATTGGAGATAATTTTGTTCAGCAAAATGTAACAAATATATGGTTCAGGATGAATGATGCATGATAGAAGGACAATGTAAACAGGGCACAAATACTGTTTTACAATCAGTTGGTACATCCGCTTTGTTGAACGAGCTTGAAGGGGTAATGTGGCTTTGCCACCATACAGTGTGTGCTGAAACTCTTCTGTCAGCAAGAGCAGCAAATGGGTGTATATTGCCCGCCGCACGTCATTTGAGTACAATTAAAGCCTGACTGCCTTGGGGAGAGGAAGTTGTTTCTGTGGGGATATTTAGATGTTTCCAAATGTTTGAGCAGCTGCATAGGTTACTTTCATCACGTAGTAGCAACATGGTTAATGTTGGACAGAAGATTCGAAACACTTAAGTCCAACATTGTAGTCCACTGGAATGCCAAAATAAATGAGAGTTATCACAAAGGTACAGTGGGTAGAACAAGAATTTGAAACACTGCTGATTTTGCAGGCTTTCCTACTTACAAAGCATGTAGAGTTCTGTCATTTTTATCATAGATACACTTCAACTGTGAGACGGAATCCCAAACAAATCCAGAAAATCACATTGTATGATTTTTTTAATAATTAATTTGCATTTTATTGCATGACATAAGTATTTGATACATCAGAAAAGCAGAACTTAATATTTGGTACAGAAACCTTTGTTTGCAATTACAGAGATCATACGTTTCCTGTAGTTCTTGACCAGATTTGCACACACTGCAACAGGGATTTTGGCCCACACCTCCATACAGATCTTCTCCAGATCCTTCAGGTTTCGGGGCTGTCGCTGGACAATACGGACTTTCAGCTCCCTCCAAAGATTTTCTATTGGGTTCAGGTCTGGAGACTGGCTAGGCCACTCCAGGACCGAGATGCTTCTTATGAGCCACTCCTTAGTTGCCCTGGCTGTGTGTTTCGGGCCGTTGTCATGCGGGAAGACCCAGCCACGACCCATCTTCAATGCTCTTACTGAGGGAAGGAGGTTGTTGGCCCCATCCATCCTACCCTCAATACGGCGCAGTCGTCCTGTCCCCTTTGCAGAAAAGCATCCCCAAAGAATTATCTTTCCATTCCCATGCTTCACGGTTGGGATGGTGTTCTTGGGGTTGTACTCATCCTTCTTCCTTCAAACATGGCAAGTGGAGTTTAGAACAAAAAGCTCTATTTTTGTCTCATCAGACCACATGACCTTCTCCCATTCCTCTTCTGGATCATGCAGATGGTCATTGGCAAACTTCAGACAGGCTTGGACATGCGCTGGCTTGAGCAGGGGGACCTTGCGTGTGCGCTGTAGGATTTTAATCCATGACGGCCTAGTGTGTTACTGATGGTTTTCTTTGAGACTGTGGTCCCAGTTCTCTTCAGGTCATTGACCAGGTCCTGCAGTGTAGTTGTGGGCTGATCCCTCACATTCCTCACGATCATTGATGCCCCACGAGGTGAGATCTTGCATGGAGCCCCAGACTGAGGGAGATTGACCGTCATCTTGACCGTCTTCCATTTTCTAATAACTGCACCAACAGTTGTTGCCTTCTCACCAAGCTGCTTGCCTATTGTCCTGTAGCCTATCCCAGCCTTGTGCAGGTCCACAATTTTATCCCTGATGTCCTTACACAGCTCTCTGGTATTGGCCATTGTGGAGAGGTTGGAGTCTGAGTGGACAGGTCATTTATACAGGTTGTCTTCAAACAGTTGCAACAATCACAGACCTCTACATACTTTGTAAGTAGGACAACCTGCAAAATCAGCAGTGCACCAAATACTTGTTCTCCCCAGAGTATATCAATAAAGTAACTCACCACTGTAGAGTTTGGTTCACAAACAATTTGAAAAAGTGGCAACAATAATAATTTTAACCAGGACCAAATGCCTGAAGGTTAACTTTTAGTATTAAACTACTCAAAATCTCATCTCACCCAATATATACACTTTAAAGGACAAGATTGATAATTGATAATTCAAAAACAATTTAATAGGAAGTTTCAATTGCCCATCCCTAGTTAAAACACCATGTGTTTAGGATGGTAAAAAGGTAGCATAAAGGTAGCATATAGAGCTTTAAAAAGCAGGTTTTCAACCACTGTTTCACAGTGGAAGAAAGCAAGCTTACATAAATGACCCCAGCTCTGGAATCTAGGATGAGTACAGCCAAAATCCCAATTTCAAGAATCAGTTAGCTTAATTTGGACTGTAGAACTATATCTTAATACATTTTATTTTTAGGCTCCTTTCTATGCCCTCAAGGTCACCAAACAAGACAAATCACAAAAATAAAAACAGACATTGCTAAAAGCAGATTTATAGTGATCATGTTAGATACGTCAGTGTGAAAAGACAAGTAATCAGGTTTTGAAAATGGAAAGAGAATTGATGATACAGATGTCTGGTGGAAGAGAATTCCACAGGCGAGGGGCAGAGCGGCTGAAGGCCCTAAACCCCATAGTGGTCAAACGGTCAGTAGGGACAGTGAGGTGAATAGAAGACCTGAGAGTACGGGTGGGTATGTTGATATGAAGGAGGTTAGTGAGGTAGTGAATGGTCTAGAAGGTGAAAATCAATGCCGTATTTTCCTGGGATCCAAAGTAACTGCTGAAAAACAGGAGTGATGTGATTAATAGATGTTCTGGTAATGAGACGAGTGGCAGAGTCCTGAACCAGTTGAAGTTCTCGTAGAAGTTTGAAAGTTAGACCGAAGAGAAGAGTTCCAGTAAATTGATACGGGATGTTACCAGGATGTGAACAAGAATGGTTGTAGTAGTGGGTGTGAGAGATGGACGGAGATGATTGATGCTACGTAAATGGAAGTTTGCTGACCGGGTGACAATGTGAGCTTGAAATTAACTGTGTGGTCGAGGATGACACCCAGACTTAATCTGAGGGGAGGGAGAAACAAAATAGTGATCAATGGAAAGCAAGAAACTCATGTTTTGTCAGAGTGGATTTGGTGCCAATGAGAACCTCTGTTTTGTCATTGTTAAGTTTGAGGAAGTTGCAGGAAAAACAAGATTTTATTTCCATTAAGCAATCAGAGAGGGAGGTGGGTGGGAGGGATGAGTTAGGTTTAGTTGACAGATATAGCAGGGTGTTCATAGCAGTGGAAATGGATATTGAACTTACAGAAGATATGACCAAGAGGAAGTAGATGGATCATAAACCGAAGGGGCCCCAGGACAGAGCCCTGAGGAACACCGGTAATGACAGGAGATGGATGTGATTTGAAAGTTCTGAGTTGAATGAATTGCGTGCAGCCAGAGAGAGGATTTAAACCAGTCCAAAGGTGAGTCAGTTATACCAGTAGACTAGTCTGTCAAGGAAGATGTTATGAGAGATTGTGTGCAAGGCTGCACTCAGATCAAGGAGGATGAGAATTGTTAATAGTCCAGAGTCAACTGTCATGAGATCATTAGTGGTTTATACCAGTGCTGCTTAAGAGCTGTGGCAGGGGCGGATGCCAGATCGAAAATCTTCCGGGGGGTTGGCAGACAAGTGTGCATGAACCTGAGGTACAACTGTTTTTCAAGGAATTTAGCTAAGGCAGGTTAGATATAGGACAGAGGTTAATGAAATTGTTGGGGTCTGAACAAGGTTTCTTAAGTATAGGAGTTATTACAGCAGATTTTAGATGTGAAGGAACAGTGCCAGAGGTGAGAGAAGAATGTATAATGGTAGTGCTTAGGGAGGAGAGAGGGTAAAGCAGGCTTTTACCAGGGTGGTAGTTGGAGGGTCTAGTTGACAGAAAGCTGGCTTTGACTTGTGAATTAGGTCAGATATTTCAGAAACAGAAGGAACCGTGAAACTTGAAAATGCACGAGATAGAGTGGCTGAGAGACAGAATGAAAAGTAGTAGCTGTAAGTTGCTGGTGGATTTTATGAACACAGGCGTAAACAAAATGACATTAGGGAGTTGCAATAGTCATTTGAGTAGAGATGAGATGTAAGAGTTTTGACCATGGAGAACAGGACTCTGGTGTTTCCGTCACCTGAACAAATTTAAAGCCTGCATGAGTGGATTCGGCTATAGAAAGAGCGTCCTTGTAGTTTAGAATGTGGTCCTTATACATTTTGTTGTGCACAATAAGTCCAGTTCTTATAAAGGCGTTCCTAGCGACAACCTTTTACTTTGATCTGGTGTAGTTCAGATGTAAACCATGGGGCAGAATGGGTAAGGAAAACAGTCCAGGTTTTTAAAGGGGCCAGAGAATTTTAAATATTATGTAGCCCATAATTTTAATGAGAAACCAGTTCATCAGGGGCAGAAAATCAGTTTATTCTGGGGAGGCAGTCAAGATCACAAGATGACGTTCAAGTTAATGTCCCTAATATTACGGAATGAGCAATATTGACATTATCCATATGCATATTAAAATCCCAACAATATTATGTTAGCGGAAAGTGAGCAGATATGGGTAAGAAAAGTGCTGAATTCATTTATAAAATCAGTATTGGGCTTGGGTGGACAATAGACAATGGCCACGATAGTAAGAGTAGGCCCATTCAGCTGTAGGGCAATGGATTCAAATGAAATAAACAGGCGCAGACAGGAGTAACTTTCCAATTCTCAGGATATAAAATGGCAACACCACCCCCTCTGCTTAATTCATGGGGTTCACATATGTAACAAACCCAGGAGCAGTAGATTCATAAAGCTGTGAGAAGTCATTAGGTTGTTGCCATGTTTCAGTCAAACAGAGAAAGTCAAACTTATGATCACACAAAAGATCCTGGAGGTGAGCACCATTGTTCGTAAGAGAGCGGATGTTAAATAATCCGAAGCTGACATTGCGTTGGTCATATTGGATAGTGGTCTTAGCAGACCTGGCTAGGCTGGCTATGACACTGTGGTCGGCTTTCCATCTGGAGTTTTTTGGGGGGTGGCGAGCTGAAGACCAGATTGTATTGGTTTGGGGTCGATGTGGTAACTCTGTCAGGAATCAAGATTGATATTCTCCCAACGGGAATGACAAACAATATCCAGACAATGTAATGCCAATTGTGGATCAGACAGGTTGGAAACATACACTCACCTAAAGGATTATTAGTAACACCATACGAATACTGTGTTTGACCCCCTTTTCGCCTTCAGAACTGCCTTAATTCTACATGGCATTTATTCAACAAGGTGCTGAAAGCATGCTTTAGAAATGTTGGCCCAAATTGATAGGATAGCATTTTGAAGTTGGAGATTTGTGGGATGCACATCCAGGGCACTAAGCTCCCGTTCCACCACATCCCGAAGATGCTCTATTGGGTTGAGAACTGGTGACTGTGGGGGCCATTTTAGTACAGTGAACTCATTCTCATGTTCAAGAAACCAATCTGAAATGATTCGAGCTTTGTGAAATGGTGCATTATCCTGCTGGAAGTAGCCATCGGAGGATGGGTACATGGTGGCCATAAAGGGATGGACATGGTCAGAAACAATGCTCAGGTAGGCTGTGGCATTTAAACGATACCCAATTGGCACTAAGGGGCCTAAAGTGTTCCAAGAAAACATCCCCTACACCATTACACCACCAGCCTGCACAGTGGTAACAAGGCATGATGGATCCATGTTCTCATTCTGTTTATGCCAAATTCTGACTCTACCATCTGAATGTCTCAACAGAAACCGAGACTCATCAGACCAGGCAAAAAAATTCCAGCCTTCAACTGTCCAATTTTGGTGAGCTCTTGCAAACTTTAGCCTCTTTTTCCTATTTGTAGTGATGAGTGGTACCCGGTGGGGTATTCTGCTGTTGTAGCCCATCCGCCTCAAGGTTGTGTGTGTTGTGGCTTCACAAATGCTTTGCTGCGTACCTCGGTTGTAACGAGTGGTTATTTCAGTCAAAGTTGCTCTTCTATCAGCTTGAATCAGTCGGCCCATTCTCCTCTGACGTCTAGCATCGACAAGGCATTTTCGCCCACAGGACACCCGAATACTGGATGTTTTTCCCTTTTCACACCATTCTTTGTAAACCCTAGAAATGGTTGTGGGTGAAAATCCCAGTAACTGAGCAGATTTTAAACAATCGCTCAAAATTGCTTAAATCACCTTCCCATTCTGACATTCAGGAGATTAGATAATTGCATTCATGAGAAACTGAACAGGTGTTCCTAATAATCCTTATGGTGAGTAGTTGCAGGAGCTCAGTTGCTGTGTATTGGAGTACCGCTGTCGTCGGCTTGAGTATGAAAACAGGGCAGTCCAGGCAAGCATGAACCATACAAATAACTTGTTAATCCACATTGTTGCTGGAGACAATGTTGAGCCAAGTGAGGGCTCCAGGTAAAAAACTGCCCAGTGAGGAGCAGAAGCCCTGCGGTACGTAACAGGTAAGCTAGTCCAAACATACACACCAGAGTCTAATTAACCAACAATGGCCAGATCAGTTGACCTTACAACTTTGTTAAGGTCAGTAGAGAAAGAGACAGATCATTGTCAGAGGACAAAATGACTGCATTTTACATTTGATGTTTAAATTATGAAATTGTATGGGTTTTTGCTCTGAAAGAACTTGACCTGCCAGACGTTCCCGAGAATGCCATGCCTGGCCCAACCTTCAGCTCACATGAAGCCCCCAAATGCTGATTCAGTCGTAACGAAAGCAAGAACACTGGTACACGCTGTGAGGAAATCTGGGATTGTAGCACACACTGGAAAATAACTTTTGAAATGTTGCATGACTGCTAGAGACCAGAGCTGAACTAAACTCATTACATGAAGACAAGGGCATGAACACTTCACCAGGGATTGGGCTAAGCTGGAGAATCTTGTCAAGCTGCTTGAGCCCTTTGCCATTTACACAGACCAGAATTAGAATTACAGCCAGACACTCTCAGAAGTAGTGCCATGCCTGCTAAACCTTGAGGCACACCTGCTAACAACTGTTGGTAAGAAATTTGCTCATGTGCTACAGAAGTCCTTGCGAGAACATTTCACTGGAATTCTTAGCCCTGATTCCACACAGTTTGTTGCTACACCAGCAGAAGCCTGTATAACAGATCCAAGTGTTTCACTGGTTCTTCAAACACCAGACAGTGCCACTGGTGAGGGCATTTCAGTCCTTGGCGCAGAACCGGGCAGCTCAGGATTACCCCCCTGGTTCTTAGTATAATGTTGCGACTGCAAGGGCCACACAAACTTCAACAGAAACCTCTTGTTGCACTTCAGAAATGCCGCTTCCTTGCATCCCATAAAGGTCAACGTGTCCTCCACAAATCAGTCTATTGACCGAAATGAAGAATCTCTACAATGTCAAACATGTGGTGTTTAATGAAACACTGTCGCAGTTCTGGAGATCAAGAGAAGCTGTCTATCCATAACTTGTCCATGGAATTGGATCTCATTAGTGCACCTGCCTCACAAGCCTTTGTGGAGCACATCTCTGTTTCTCATACACCACCCACACACACTTGTAATCTTGTGAAGCTGTATTTGAAACAGCTGATTCATAGTGTAAGGGACTTTTGATTTGTTTACAATGTTGTACACAAGGCTATGTAAACTTAGCATGGATAGGCTGTCTAGCTCTCAATGGACTTTAAGTGTCCAAAGAAATTCACTGTAATAACCCCTTTAGTGTTTATTGGGTTCTCATTTCTTTTTCTCAGAGCTTCCTGAAACGACTGGCTCCCAATCAATGTCATGTGTGGCTCATGAACGGGTTTAATACATGCTGTTCATGTGTCAGTCTATTTGCTGTTATGATTTTTAATTCTCACCTCAGAAGCAGAATTACACAATTTGCACAACGCTGCATCTTGTGCAGACTTTACATTTGTTGCCACATCTATATTATATGTACTGTTGTGTCGAGTAGAATATTAGAGAAAATATATGAGAAATACTGACAGACATTTTTTTGTTGTATATTGGGGGTGGTTGTTCATCTGTGAATGCAGTACATAAGTGGATACAGTACTTGTCTTAATGACTTGTTTTGTTGAGTTTATTTACACAATACCTTTTCTGACATTTGAGACTCTCCCCTGACAAATACCCCAGATTTAAAATAAAGCTAAGTACACCAGTGTTAAACTAAACAGAAAGTCAAAAAAATGAAAACAAATGGAAAATGCAAAACTATGACACTGCAACCCCCCATATATGCCATGAATTTGAAGCATGCACAGTAACCTAAATGATTAATCAAGGGAAATCTCCAGAAGTTACATTTGGTTTAGAATTTACTCAGAAATGTTTTCTTATGGAAAGGCATCCGATTCACAGGTGAATCATGTAGAATGCTCTTCGTTGATAAATTTGCCTCAGTGGACTGATGGCGTTAATGTTTGAAGGTTTTATAGTCTTCGCCAGAGTGATGTGCTCTCACAACCCTCTTCCTGACTCCCTGCATGGGGTTTGACATTCACCTATATGGGTAATTCCAAACCTGATGTCTTATCTTACCCAAACTTCGCTAAAGGCCACATTGATTGGTAAACTCAGATGGCCAAATTAACCATTAAATTTGAGTCCTTATTGCACCAGCAGGATTTTTAACTTATTAGTTTTTCTAGTGCAAATAGAATTGCAAACTAAAACATGTCAAGGAAACGGTTTAAATAAATTAAATAAACATTTCATGTTCAATCAAGTGTTCACCATGAAAGGGGTTTTCACATTCAAGCAGCACTGTTTATTCAGCCTATACAGTGGGGCAAAAATGTATTTAGTGAGCCAAGTTCTCCCACTTAAAAAGATGAGGCCTGTAATTTTCATCATAGGTACACTTCAACTATGAGAGACAAAATGAGCTAAAAAAAAATCCAGAGAATCACATTGTAAGATTCTTAATGAATTTATTGGTAAATTCCTCAGTAAAATAAGTATTTGGTCACCTACAAACAAGCAAGAGTTCTGCCTCTCACAGACCTGCAACTTCTTTAAGAGGCTCCTCTGCCCTCCACTCGTTACCTGTATTAATGGCACCGGTTTGAACTTGTTATCAGTATAAAAGACCTGTCAACAACCTCAAACAGTCACACTCCAAACTCCACTATGGCCAAGACCAAAGAGCTGTCAAAGGACACAAGAAACAAAATTGGAGACCTGCACCAGGCTGGGAAGACTGAATCTGCAATAGGTAAGCAGCTTGGTGTGAAGAAATCAACTGTGGGAGCAATTATAAGAAAATGGAAGACATATAAGACCACTGATAATCTCCCTCAAGTCGGCATGTTTGGAGAACGAATGCTGAGTTGCATCCAAAGAACACCATACCTACTGTGAAGCATGGGGGTGGAAACATCATGCTTTGGGGATGTGTTTCTGCAAAGGGACCAGGACGACTGATCCTTGTAAAGGAAAGAATGGGGTCATGTATCGTGAGATTGAGTGAAAACCTCCTTCCATCAGCAAGGGCATTGAAGATGAAACGTGGCTGGGTCTTTCAGCATGACAATGATCCAAAACACACCTCCCGGGCAAGGGTGGAGCTTCATAAGAAGTATTTCAAGGACCTGGAGTGGCCTAGCCAGTCACCAGATCTCAACCCCATAGAAAATCTTTGGAGGGAGTTAAAATTCTGTGTTGCCTAATGACAGCCCCAGAACATCACTGCTCTAGAGGAGATCTGCATGGAGGAATGGGCCAAAATACCAGCAAGTGTGAGAAAACCTTGTGAAGACTTACAGAAAACGTTTGACCTCTGTCATTGCCAACAAAGGGTATAAAACCAAGTATTGAGATTAACTTTTTTTTTTGACCAAATACTTAGTTTCCACCATAATTTACCAATAAATTCCTTAAAAATCCTACAATGTGATTTTCCGAAATCTTCAAATGTTGTCTCTTAGTTGAAATGTGCCTATGATGAAAATTACAGGCCTCATCTTTTTAAGTGGGAGAACTTGCAAAACTGGTGGCTGACTATACTTTTTTGCCTCCCGGTATGACATTTTTATTTAACCAGGGAGACAGAGACCTTGGTCACATTTGCAAGTGAGCCCTGGGAACATTAAACAAAGAATAAACCATGCAATTTACATACAGACTGACATCCAAATTAAAATAAACATCTCACTATAAAAATCGAAAAGGCAGAAATACACAACGCAGTAGTTACAAAAGTTGTCTAACACTAACAAACTCCAATCTTGTATGGTAGCCAGAGGTCAGCAATTTTAAGACATACCAGGATGACAACTTTCTGGTAAATTATGCAGTGATGGGTATTATAAATGTAATAAAACATAGGACGCTATGATAAACTAAATGGAAGTACTCCAGAGTGGAATCAGATGCACTTTGGTATATTGTATCATCATAATCAAGCACCGGCATGAAAATTTGACTGAACAATTTGTTCCCTGTTCAGAGGAAAGCAAGCCCCATTTCTACAGAAGAAAACCAATTTACACTTAAACTCATTTTTAAAATGAAGCTTGTTAAAACCTTCTCATTCTTAAATGAAAGGTTGCTGTCCATCCAAATGCCATGGTATTTATATTATTCAGAGTGAAGTAAGCCAGGTAAGATCTTTTGACAAGATTTCAAAAACATGCATTTGGTTTTGATATTAAGTACAAGCTTTAAATTGTTAAGTATTTCCTGCACAGCTTTAAAATCTGACTAAACTGGACATAGCTGCATTGTTGGAGCACAAGCATAGATGAGGGCTATTGATGACAATTTCTTCAAGATACCATGACCAACAGTATCAAAGGCTTTAGACAAGTCATCAAACAATGCAGCTGTCAGAAATTTGAAATAGTGAAGCAATATAATGATTCAACGTAATTTTTATATTGCATTGGCAGTTATGAGTTTATTCATTTCTACGGTGGTTTCATTTAGTATGCTGTGACCTAGGTCAATGAGTAATTAACAGACCACTGGGTTCTCTGTTTATCTGTTGAAGAGATCAGCTTGACTAGAGAATGACCTGGCATCTGTTATTTGTTCAGTGTGTAAGAACTTTAAGTTGGGGTGTGGCCAGAGAAGATTCTTGATTACTCGGAGTGCGGTCATACTAGGTGGCAGTATGTCGATTATCTCATGCGCATGTAAAAATTAAAATAAACCTTTAAAACTTTGGACTCAAGGCCAATTCATTTTTCTTTAACACAGCCCAATTTATTTTCAGATCAAGCGCATTTACAAGATAACTTACAATTAGTGCAGATGCAGTGAGTGCCCTGCCAAGATCTAAAACCAGACTAATTCACATGCAAAATAAATTTCTTAGCCAAGGAGCTAAGCTGCACATCTACCAATGATTCATATCTGAACAAGGATGACTTAAATTGTCAATAATTGTTGAGATCACTACTACCACCCCCCTTCGGGAGGCAACACAGATTCCCATTTTAGATGTCAAATTTAAAACAATGCGTTACTGCACCAGCAATAAGGGATGCGGCACATTTTTGCAGACCAAATAAAACAAGTCTGCCCCTATAGATATCTTAGAGTGTAAAGTTAAGGAAGTCCTTGATGCTTTACCAACAGAAAATTGTCAGAAAGAAAACCCCAAACCCACATTTTCAGTATCAGCCAACACATTTCCTCAATCACAATTAGAGTTGACATTGCTACTGAATCAAATATAGCTTGCAGCGATGGGGCCAGAGACTGAATTAATTTGATGCGGGAGATTTAATTAAAGGGCTTCCAGAACTTGGCCAGGTTTCCTGAACAATCGTATGATGTTAAAAAACGGATTAAATTTTTCTAACAAATGTCACACATCAATTTCCTAACTTCTTAAATGATTGTCAATCTGGGCTTTCGCCTGTAAATCAAGCATTGGCCCAGGCAACATCCCTTTTATGTAAAATTTCCACTAGCCCCAACATAAACCAAGGGTTGGACATTTTTATGGGAATACACTTATCCACAATAGAATTGAAGATGCTACATAACTTAAAGTACAAGTTCTTTATCAATTACAGATATTACACTAAATATAACTTTACTGTAAATCAAAAAAGCTAATTCATCAAACCTATTAAAATTCTCCAACTGATAAGATGGGGTTTAGATCAAAGTACTTGCACATCCATGTATGGTCCTTCATATTTGGACATGTCAGATTAATTTTAATTAGTTGCATCAGATTCCACACCAAAAGCCATTTACTTTCCTAGTCAATGTTAAAATCCCCAACAATTAACACTTCAGCGGTGGTGAAGGAGGCTATTAGATCAATTAGTTCAACTAGCAGACATTTCATGGCAGGGGGTGAACAATAAACTCCCATGATTCTTATATTCTAATTCATCCCTAGTCGTAAGAATGGTTACGACTAGGAATAGTTTTTCCTGATAAAAACCAAAATGTCTGGATTTCCATGAAGGGCCCAGATCTTAATGTGATCATTTTAGAGAGAATGCTATGTATAATTAAGTGTCATTTTTAGACGTGTATGGTCTTTGTTTTCCAGTGGTGTATCGATTAGTCAGATCATCACAATGTATTAGGTTTTGGAGCAAACAGAAGACAAAGAACAAGATTACTAAAACCAACACCTCTATGATCGGTAGAACATGCAATGATGGCCTAATACATGCCTGCTAACACAATAGGAGAGGACGACTGTGGCTTCCTTTTGCTAGCGAACAGAGGAGCTATTACAGAGTTAGATAGCTGCCAAAAGGTTAAGCGTACGTATTGTTGGAATTGTAAGAAAATCCATATGTAAATTGGTATCATCGTAGAAAAAGTAATACGTAAAACATGAAACGAGAGCGTGAAATTAGATCTGTGAACACACAAACACCCTGTTAGATGGCCTAATGTTTTTTGCTTGTATGAATATAGTTCTACAAGTCTAAAAAACAGCATCATGATCTGGAATTTTGGCAGGTTCATCTCATCCTGTATTATTGTAATTGTATTATTGTGTAGGCATACACACTGGTTGGGGTCCCAAATTTTCAAACAGCGTAGCTCTGAATCAGCTTTGAGACTTTTTCCACCTGGGTTGTTGCTGTAAAACTAAACTAAAACTAAATTTTAAGCAATTACTATAGACATTTTGGCCACATATAGCCATCATAAATTGTGTGGACAGAACCCCGCTATTAAATATCACATGCCAGACTGAAGAATATCTTGACCTAAATCAATTAATAAAATATTGCAGCTCAGAGGGATGTTCTATGCAAAGGTATACTTTTCACACAATTGCCTACAGGTGTAATGTAATTACACAGCCTTAAAAATAACTATGGACTTTATTTTGAAAATGAAATCCAGAATGGCAACGCAATGGTTGAACACTGGGCTAGTGACCCAACTTAATGTTGCTAGCTTTCAAGTTTCAAAGAGCTACTTTGGGTTCATATCTTTGCAGATACCAGACAAACAGAAAGAATTCACATCTAACTTTACGCTTATGTTTCATGCATTACGTCAACCTTTTTTACGATCATATCAATTTCCGAAGGCATTTTCTTACTATCCCAACAATATGTTCGCTTAACTTTTTGGCAGATATCTAACTCCATTAGCTATCCTAACACACAAGCATAGAATCCTGGGTATAAGCTTCCAAGACTAGTGTCGAGCATCAAAAGCTCTACTGGAGGCCAGAGTAAGAGATATTTAAGCAAAGGATTCCGAAGACATTTCATTTGGAAATATTTAATCATTCAGTTTTGTGCAGATTCGTTTTACCCTATCATAATGGCTCCAATAGGTTCTCAGATCCATCATGCATTAGTTACGCTCAGTGTGAAAAGGTAGTTTTGTACATTGTGTAGTAGGTTTCTTTCAATGCAGTGTTCCCATACTGTAAAAAGTAAATGGCTAACTCAAATTGAGTAGTAACTAAAAGAAGTATACAAATCAAAGCCATTTGGAAAAATGTTCTATTATAAGAGAATACCAACAGTCCCATCAAGAAAGTAAATTGCAGCACAGAAACAAACAGCAGCATGTACTGTAATATTCCAACAGCAACTTTAAATTAGCCCTGTCCGATTTTAGATAATGCCTGCCATGGTGGGTTCGGGACAAATTCTCAAACGAAACAATGTGTTGCAATCGTTACTAATGACAAGTCATTGCTGTACACAGGAGCATGCATTTCTATGTCGCTAACCTAAGTCAGTTATGTTATACTTTAAGTTAGAAGGGCAGCAATGACACCTAAGTATTTTCACTGAAATACTTCAAGTTGAGTTACTCAACGGAATTTTAGTAAATGGTTCACAAAAACGCCAAACCTCTCACATTTACTATGCGTACTTTAGACAGCTTCAGTTGTACATGACTTACCAGTGTAGCCACAGCCATCTTTCTTATCATTAGGCTAAAATAGTGGTTGCATTTCTTGCACTAGCAATTTTATTTGTTTAGTAATCAAAAAGCAAAAACATGTTCATTAGAATCTCATGTAGATCTAACTAATGTAGGCTGTTTGAGTGTAATTTAAAACACACCTAGGCAGCACAAATTACCAAATGGGCTTAATAGGATCTAATGATTTACAGTAAAAGACAACTAAAACACCATGAAATAAGTACTGGCAATATAAATAATGTAAACTATAAAACCCATCTTCAGTTGATGACAAATATTAAACAGTCAAGTAAAATGGAGACACATGCATGAATTAACAATCTACTAAGCCACACAAAATACTGACTTAAAAAGTAACCATCAGGTAGTAACAGCACTTTGACATTAAACTTTATAGCGGCAAATCTGATGGGCTTAAAGTTACTTTATGAATTAAGCTACATGGTGGATAAAAGCATAATGGTAGAGACATTAAACATCACAAATTTATCTCTGATTAGAATCCAAAGACTGTGGTGGACTACCCTCATCCTGCATGTACAAAATATGACAGCAATCCATGTTTTCATTTTTCTCTAGAGCAGCACAACTAGGTGACAGGCCCACAAGGTGCAGTGCAACACCATGAAGCACAGTTGTATCACATGTGACATGAAAAAGCACCATCAAACTTAAACCGTTTAGAAACAAAGCAGCATAATAACTGAGCAGAGTGTAGGCATGAAAACGCATGAAGCAGTTGCCAAAATGAGATTCAGGTAGTGCAAACAGTAAAAATACAGTAGTACAAATATAGTCAGAAAAACTATCAAAAACAGCACTTAAATTGAACAAATATATACCTCACTAATAGTAGTATGATCTATATGTAACATTAACTTACATAATAATACTAGCTCATTGACAAGCTGATAACTGCACCCTTATTGCAATCACAAGACAACATCCAGCAACAAATACCTCATTAGCACTTAATCACCCCAGAATCCTTACACAATTCAATTAATTTTAAACAAATAACCCAGATTTATAACATGAACCAAGTACAAGGTATCAACTTAAGTTACATATGCTTGCTTCTGAGGTCAAGGAGCATATTGCCAACTATTGAAAGGTCTGCACAAAGCCAACCACTCCATCCCACCCCCATGCCATTAAACAGCATTGGTACACTGAAGGTACTATTAGTTATAGCAAGCATGAGTAGTTTTAGCTGACAACACATTTAGCTGCATTAATGTTTTATCACTGACAACAGATCCTTACGCCTGTGATACACACAAAAAAGGCAACACTCAGGGCATCAATGAGCTCCTGCACAGTCTGTGGCACTACATGGCGGAGGCACCAATACATAGTGTCCCAGAGATTCTCAATGGAAATCAGGTCTAGGGACATGAGGCCAAGTTAATGGCATCCATGCCTTCGTCATCCAGGAACTGCCAACACACTCTGGCCACGAGGCCAGGCATCATGCAGTACCAGGAGGAACTCGGGGCCCACTGCACCAGCATAAGGTCTGACAATGGGTCAGCAGTCAGGGTACCGCTGGCTAGCACATGGAGGTCTGTGCAACCCTCAAAGGATATGCCTTCCAAGACCATCACTGACCCACCATCAAAACAATCATGCTGGATGATGTTGCAGGCAGCATAACGTTTACCATGGCATCTTCAGACTCATGTCTGTCACTTGCTCAGTGTGAACCTGCTCTCGTCCGTCAAGAGAGAATGCCACCTCATGACACCCAAATGGAGTCGGTTTCTGACAGTTTGGTCAGAAACATGTACATCAGTAGCCCCGAAGTCTTTTTGTAGGGCTCTGGCAGTGTTCTTCCTGTTTCTCCATGCACAAAGGAATAGACACTGGTCCTGCTGCTGGGGTGTCTTTCAATGGCCCTGCACTGCCTGTGCAACCTGAAGGGGCTACAGGTTCCACCCTATGCTACCAGCTAGAGGAGAATCAGTCAGGAAGGTTAAGGAGAGAGCAGTAGTCTGTGGCTACCACCTGCCAAAACACTCCCCTTTGGGTTGGTCTTGCTGTTGCCTCTCCAGTGCACCTGTTATTACATTAATTTGCACCAAAACAGGTGACCAATACACAATCATGTATGCTTCCTAACTGGTCAGATGTTGAGCAGTGTATTACAACTCATAACCGTATCAAGAGACCACTGATAACATTTAGTTTATTTTGCCCAAAAACAGAGCTGTCCAACCCTTTTCACAAAGACAGAGCATACAGTAGGTTTTTAACTACCTAACAAAAGGGGTTACACTGAACCTACAGGATGGATTCTAAGAGAATACACAATATTTTCTCAATCCATTTAGAGCTGTATCTAAGTTCAACACAGATGTTTGGGGAGGGGACAGTATGATAAAAACATACAGGGAACCCTCTGGTGGAGGCATGTACTTAACTTGTAATACAGAGGCACAAAGATTAAAATAAAGGTTTCATTCATCAAATTATCATAGAAAAACGGGTTGATCACTCGTGAAACTGGCATTAAAAGCCATTTCAAGTGTCATTTTCTCAAGAAATTTAAACTAGGTTAAGGAGATCTTTTTATAACGTATTTTGAGATTATGCAATTCCCAAATTCCCAAAATATTTTAAGTGCAACGACTCAAAATGTAAAACATTAATACAATAATGTTGCATTAACCTTAACTTAAATGTCTGATTTAAACACTGAAAATGAAGAGCAACAGTTTGTCGAGTTCATTTTCGACAATTATAAATGCCATCCAAAATATAAATCCGGATACACAACAATAATGAGATTGGGTCAACGAATTCTGGTGAAAATGTGAATGGTAAACATTCTCCTCAAAACGAGTCCTTAATAGGTTCTAATTAAATCGGCTACAGACAGCCATTTGGAAAAAGCACCGGCGTTTCGGACAGGGGTTGAAATCGGTCAAGTTTGAAAATAAATGTGTGATAAATAAACCATACCATTTTAAAGAGCATTTATTTTGAGGGCTAAAGACAAACCTATTTTTATCTGAAACTACAGACTAAAAACCCCGAGCCACAATGGACGTTATAATTTTTTTTCCATCAGCCACTTGCATTTCAAAACGTATATTCATATTGAAATAGAGTTTATAGAAATTATTTTGATCTTTGACTATGAGGCAAATTGCTGTTATAAAACGAATGAAATCACGTTTTAGCAATTGTGTACACAGCAAAACGTACGAAGTATACTTTTAAGTGCAACGACTCAAAATGTAAAACATTAATACAATAATCGCGGCTAAAATAAATCGTCAGTAAACTTGCCTTTCTTGGTTAAAAAAACGTATCGTTTGCAGTACTTTAAATTCATTTTTTGTTTGGGTCATGCAAACATTTGGATACTACTAACGAATTATCTTCGTTAATCACTCGTTTGATGGATTTTCGTTATCATAGTTATTTCACTGTATGTAGCCTGGACAAAACTAACCGACCCTCTACCTACCTGAAGTAGTCGAGTTTGCAGAAAACATCCTTCTGTTTGATGTAGCAACTGACATGTCTTCCCAGAGGAGTTTGGCACACGCTGCACGAGAGACACCTCACGTGCCAGCACAAGTTGTTCACCTGAAATATAGCCACAGCCTAAACATTTCATAAACAAGTTTTTGACTGGCAGAACAGCAACGTCGTTAATAAATGAAATGTAAGTATATGCGCCATTTAAAATTGCATAATGTCCAGTTAATTGCAAATTAAGGCGATGCACTGAACTATAAAATAATATCATTTTGACTTCAAAAGCCTGTCACATTCGAAAATGTGAAGATTGTGGGCTTAGGCCTACGATAGCTTAAACACAATTAACATTAGCATGCAAGGCCTTCGGTTAAGCGTGTTAGGTCTCAAATTATTAGGGAAGCCCCTGATAAATTATACAAATTACCTTCAGCAGGTATTTGTCAACAATCTCCAAGCCACACTTAGTACAAAGGCTTTTCCCCAGCGTGGCTGATGCCATAGTCTGCAATGTAGAAGACGACGACGAAGACGGGGAATATGACTCGTCTTCAAAAGTATCATCCGAGGTGCCCTGGATATGAAAATAAGTCCGACATGTCAAAGCAACATTTCCCTTGTGTAAACTATGCGATATTACATTTATCATAACATTTGTTTGAGAAGCCATGTACATATGGGTTTAGAACACTAGGTTTTTACACATTGTTTACACACTTCAAAATTGGACGCATTGTTATACCTTAAGGCTTACAGTATTTTTATCATTTTACTTGTAGGCCAATAGCCTGAGCATCGAAAATACAGTTTAACGTCCCTCCTTAGGCATGGGTTAAAATAAATTATAGCAAATGAAGGACTACAGAAGTTAACACAATTAAAAAAAAAAATTATATGAACAGAAAAACTCCGTTCTTGAGATGTCTAGGCTACTTGCCGCAACAATCGGTGGTTCATCTCCGAATCTCTCCAAATGCAGTCTGGAGGGATCATTTTTCTGATCTGATTATACAACTACGACTAAACTGAACAGGTTGTATTGACAGACACCCAGAAAGCAGAGAACATTGTATGCTGCAGTAAGTCAATTAACGCCACGACTTCAAACCACGCACGCAGCCGTCAGTTGTAACTGCTGCAGGTGATTTTTGATTAGATCCATGTAACACACAGATTTTTGCTAGAAATCCAATGGAGTGGCAGTTCAAATGTTTGGCTACAAAACTCAGATAACTAGAAATAATTATATACAAAAAAGGCATCAACTAAATGTTAGGCTGTTCATTCTAAGGTATTCATAAGATAATTAGTAAAGGTAGTACAAGGTTAAAAACTTACTGTATCGGAGATTGAGGTGAAACCATTTTCAATGTCGTTCACTTTGGAGCAAGCCAACATTTGTTCACTTTTCCAAAACATTACTTTGTGGCCCTAAAACAAATACGCCATCAGAATAATCCCATATAGAGTCCAGTGTTGGAGGTTGTGGCACCAACCCCATGCTCCACCGAAAACGGTCTTTGTATTAGTAAGGGTGGAACTTTTTCCTCTCCATTTTCCTTTTGACAGTGTTGGCCGCGCCTCCCTCACAATATGCCCGCCTTTCCCATGAACATCGCTACATGCTATACTTATGCCTATAAAAAAAACTATAGTTATGCGTCAGAAGTAATACCTCTATTCGATTGTTTCATTATATTTTTCTGGACAACAGATGCCACCGCTCATTTTCCCCGCTGAGCCTAAGACAAACGTGAAAGGAAAACGAAATAAATGTATCATCCCATTTAGGACTCTCCTGCAACAATTTTTGTCCAATGTGTGCAACCTTGGCCTCAGAAAATAAATAAATCGCACTGGAGCAATTTGTTGGTTTTTAGTCCATTACCTTATTAGTTCTAACCGGTGGCATCTGGGCAAACCGCAACCCACAGCACTTTATTTGGGCATATTGTCTCACAGCTGAGTTAAGCCAGTTATTGCTTCCTGCTGTTGATTATGGTGGTAGTTAGTATTTAAATGAATGATCGGCCATTTCATTGTTGAATACGAGCAGATTTGTGAACGCTCAGTTTGAGTAAATACATATTTGCTTGTGTTAAAGGCTTTTCAAGGTAAATCACATTAAAAAATGCAGCAGTTAAACGGGATGAGTGGGGACCTATTTCAATCGGATACTCAACATTTAAAACCGAAGATAGAAATTAGAAAAAGGTTTATATTATATATATTATACACACTGCTCTGTAGGTTGTTGTGGGATGCCTTACCTTTTCAACCTCAGTTTTTTTCCTCTAAATAAATATCTCGCTATGTATTTTTTTTTGTTTTTAATCAAATCCACGCTAATTAGATTGTTGTTCTAAAATGTAACTATTTGCCCTAATAGCCAGTACAGTGTGATTACTATTTAGTATAGGCAACTTGTATTGATGTAGCACAAGATGCACCAGTGGTGAAGATTTTGAGTTGCACTATTTAATTTGATAATTAATAAAGTGGTCTAGTCTAGGATGTTGCATACTGCTGTTTGAATCTAACGGGTTTTTCAGCAAAGAAATTGTTCTCAATCTTTCAAAAATTCCCTGTAGCACATGCCTAGAGAAACTTTTTTTAAAAACCTTGTTTGATATTATACATTTGATGTTTAAATTGTGATAGACTTTGTTAACTTGTTACAGTAGGAATGCATTTGATCATACTTTTTAATTTCATTTGTGAGATATATATATTTTTAATTAGAGAACAAGCTGTCTTCAAAAATTGCATGCATACCATTACCATCATCGCTACCAAAAATATGCCTCCACCTAGATGTCAGGAAGTGCCTTCAATACCAGCTGCTAGGGCCTTAAACTTGAACTTAATCACTCTGCTTGAGATTAATGTCTAAACTTGATTCTTAAATGTTCAAGTATATAGATGTAAATATATTTATGAGTTCATTTATGTACTATATATATGTATATATATATATATATATATATATATATATATAGAGGGTTTTAAGATTCTTAAGTTTAATTTAGTCCCATATTGTGAAAATATCAGACTAAATGAAAGTAAATCATTTAGAATAGCTAGGTAGCCCTATCTTATTGTAAGGCCTATTACACTACCTTTTTTATGAGCTTCATAGATCTTAAAAAAATTATAAATTATATATACTGAATGCTGATTGGTTGACAGTCCTGGTGTATGAGACTTTATACCATGAGTATAACAGAAACATATGTTTTACTGCTCTAATTGTGTTAATAATCGCAATAACAAACCGCAGGGGCAAATATACCATGGCTAATAGCTGTATTATTTTGTCATGCTGGAGAAAACAAGCCTTTGCCATGGAATATTGGCCATATACCACAATGTCATATTGCTTTATTAGCAGCTGAAAGAGTTATTTAAAACTTTGGCCACTGAAACCATCTGAATCAAATGTAGTGAAAATTAAGGTCTTTGATGAAAATATCTCAATTACATTTAGTGGTCTAAAATAATAACTTAGTGTCCTATCTTATTTTTTGGATTGACAATATCAGAATATTCATCTATGTGTTTCTTCCCATGAGGGGATTTTATAGCAAAGCAACAACCATTGAATATATCAGTTTTCAAATGTTACAAAGTAATGTCAGACCCTTCCTTCCTCTGCAAATTTACCCATGAAACAAACCTAATGAACCATTCTAGAAATATATTTCCTTGTTTGTCCGTAGGAATGTTAAGGAATGTGGATTCAGTAGCAACAGTCAGTGTGGACACGAATGTTCTACAATTTAATTCATTAGACACATTTTTTATAATAATAGATCACATTTTATACAGACAGATTGATGGGTAGTCCGACATTTTGTAACAATTGACTTTCAAGAAGCTGTTATCTCGGGTTGCTGTAATTTTTTTCTAGCCTGCTATGCAGACTCTGATTAAAGGTGAGTTGGTGGAGATCTTTGACAAATACAATTATCTGGTTACTTTACTGGATAGTAAATAAAAATTCTAAACTAACCTGTATGCCATTTGTGCTAAGAAAAATTAGCGCCTCTCTCAGGAAACTCCACAGTCACCAGGTCTGAGACACTGATGATTTGCTTCTATCACTCATTTATTGTATACATTTTAACCTTTAATAAGATCTGCTGTAAGAACAGACTAAACAACATTAAGCAGTAAGATTACTGGTATTTCCTTAACAAGCCTAACCAACCTGTATCAGACACGTGTCCTACGCATGGCACTGTCTATCTATTCTGACGCACTCCCAACACTCCTTATTTGGTGAATTTCATATACTTTCCTCAGAATGCAGATACCAGATGCATCAGTTTAAAACCAATAGGTTTATATGTTAATTAATTCCTTCAGCAATACATGTTCTTAAGCCACAGTGATGCTTAGCTACTTTGTATTTCCATTGTCTTGTTGTGTTTTTGTGTTTTTGAATTCAGCCTTATATATTCAATACATGCATTCTATTTTTCTACACATTGCAAAAAAATTGCCCCTAGGGGATAATAAAGACTCTACTACTACTAGTTTATTGATTGTTATGGGTTCATTTGAGGCATGGTAATATTGTGCTGAAAGATACGTCAAATGATGCCCGATGTCATTGCCAAAACAGTAATCTAGATTGTTCATCTTTCTGAGTCAGTGTATACTGTGCCTTGGACCAATGTGTATAAGGGCTTGTATAATGGCCATGATATCATTTCAAGTGATGTCATATAAAAAAAGACAATGAGGAAATACTGTTTGCTTGTTTGAATCTAAAATTAAAAGGTCAGTGTTTCCCACATGCCTTTGTATAACATTTTATAAAATGTCTGAAATAGATCTGTTGTGATCACCAAAACACAGTGTGATAGTCTTTGCAACAGTATTTTTACTATTACGGTATATTTAACAGACCCTTGAGTGAAGAGTTAATGTATCTGCTGGATTCTAATACTGACCTACAATGTTACAAGATTATCCTGGTTTATACTTTCTCTTGTTTTCATTTAGTTCATTGGATTTCCTATTATAATGAAATCCCCAACCCATCCTGTTATACAAGCTGAACAAAAATAGATGGAACAAGCATTTTACGCAGAGTAGAAATGGGAACATAAACAACAACTGGTGAAGGATTGACATTTCAAAGTGAACTGATAAGTGATCAAAGTGTAAAAAAGGAAATGGATCCTTTATTTGAGACTTCTGTTGCTATTTTCTCTCCTTCAAAACAATCTGAAAACATTAGACATCCCCCTTTTCTCTTGCATCTTTGTTGCAAGGCTTTCTCTATTGTGTTTGTAAAGATATGCTATGTCCACAAAGTGTTTAAAACAATACCATTCGAAGCATTGCATCTCATTTCATGATCTAAAGAATAACAAACCTAAAGGAAACCATGTATTGTTTTTCATGTGTTGATGGATAGGTTTGCTACATTTACCTGTAACTGTTTTTCTTTTTTCGAAACTTTGTTAAATATAGGTTTCTCTTGAGTTTTTACATTCATTTTGTTTTCAGGCTAGACATATTCAACAGGGCGAATCCTAATGATGCTTCTAAAGGTGGTTATTTGCAATGAGTATAATAAAGACAGAATTCTGTCTTTACACTTGCTTTTGACCAAACGGGTGGCATAGCCAATAAAGGTGAAGGTTGGTAGGAGGTGGGCAAGAGATAGGAGTCATATGACTCAAATGACCTGGGGAGCTTAACAATCTCTGCGCCTGACGTCCGGTAATGAGCTTTGATGGGTTAACCTGAGTTGGCAGAGAGGGCTGCAAAGGTCATATTTCTGGGAACAGAGAGCAATCTTCACTTGTGTCAGGCTATGCTTCAGGTCTATTTCAGTGACATTACAACTGAGGCCAGCTTTATTCTTCTGTGGATGTAGGTGTTTTTAGACATTTGATTTTAATTATGAAATAACCTGATCTGTTATTTACCATTGGGATGGTAAATGTTTACATTGATGATAAAAATATGCCAGTGTTACACTGATACATATATGAGGCATCTTACGGCATTACGTTTCAAAGTCAGTCTGGTAGGCCTGTTTGGCATAAACGACTCACTTCTCTTGGTCTGTTGCGTGCCAAAGTTCAGTACACGGATGCTGTTTTGGTATTAGAAAATAGCGCTGATGACAGCCCCTCCGCCATACTTTGCTTTGTGCTGCCATTATCACTCAGGCCTCAGGAAACAGAGAATACAACATCACTCCCACGTGGAAGTCCGACTCAAAACACACCGTCATCTCAGTGCCAGCTCAAATGGCAACTCTGCCCTAGACGTCCGTTCTCTGAACTGTTGTTTTGTTTTGTTTCTGTGGAGGAGTGAGCTGCAAAACCCTTCTGACTGACCACTTTAACTCTCATCATTCATGGCTGTCTGATGGCTCAGCAGGTTAAAGCATATTGCTCAAAGCAAAGCTGTAGGTTGAATGCTGAAATGGCTCAGAGAACCAACCACTTTGTAGAATCCACCCACTACCTTTATGATGTCAACTCAAGACTCTTTAACACATAGATATCCTGTTTAAATCATAATTATAACAGGAATCATCCAAATGGCACTGATCAAATTTTTACATACCCATGAATGTTTGGCATAGTTACAGACACACAAGGTGACACACAAAGAAAAACCCACAGGTAACTTCAGGAGAAATACAGGCTGTTCTGGAAATAGACGGTGTGCTTGTTTCAAGGAGTACAATGCGAAGATGCTTGAACAAAAATGAGCTGCATGGTCAAGTTGCCAGAAAGAAGGCTTTACTGCACCAATGACAGTTTATAATATTCCCGACAACACCTTGACATATCTTACAGCTTCTGACTCACTGTAATTTGGAGTGACGAGACCAAAATAGAGCTTTATGGTCACAACCATGAGCTCTATCTTTGGAGATGGGTCAAAAAGGCCTATAGTGAACAGAATACCATCCCCACTGTGAAGCATGGTGGTGGCTCACTGATGTTTTCGGGGAAACCTCTAAAGGCACGAGGAATCTTGTGAAAATATATGGCAAGATGAATGCAGCATGTTATCAGAAAATACTGGCAGACAATTGGCATTCTTCTGCATGAAAACTACACATGGGACGTTCTTGGACTTTCCAGCATGACAATGACCATAAGCACAAGGCCAAGTTGACCTTCCAGTGGTTACAGCAGAAAAAGGTGAAGGTTCTGGAGTGGTCATCAGTCTCCTGAACTTAATATCATCTAGCCACTCTGGGGAGATCTCAAATGTACGGTTCATGCAAGACGACCAAAGACTATACACAACCTGGACGCATTTTGCCAAGATAAATGGGCATCTATACCACCTGTTAGAATTCGGAGCCTCACAACTATTAAATAAGACAGCACGCTGTCATTGATGCGAAAGGGGGCAATACACAGAATTAAGAACTAAGGGGATGCAGACATTTAAACAGGGGTCAGTAAATTGTTTCTTTGTTGCCATGTTTTGTTTTATGATTGTGCCATTCTGTTATTGACCCACAGTTGAATGTGAATCCCATAAGAAATAAAAGATGTGTTTTGCCTGCTTACTTTTCTTTACAAATGGTACCAATTCTCAAAGTTTATGTGTAGAGGGTTAGAAAATGGCCTCTATTAAAATGTAATCCTATTATCAGACCACACCCTTATTTTTCAAACATTGTGTACTATTCAAACAATTGTCTTGTCAGTTACAAAACTGTAGTTACTCCACCTGACCAATAGGTCTGCTATGGAGTTGCATTAGGGAGGCAACAGTCCTGAGTTTGCACAGAAATAAATATGTGCTCTGAACGAATGCACCAAAACATTGTGCTGTTTCTCCACTGCTTCCACATGTATGTAAAATATATTTAAAACGTTTATTTTTAAGAAGCTACATTTTGCAAGTTAAGATACTTTCCTCAGAACGGTTTTTGCTCTAAGTTAGTGATCGGTGTGCTCAATTCAGAGGAACTTTTAATAGCTAATGTGAGTAGATGCTGCTTATGCCTGGAGGGAATTATTTTTTTTGTTACTATATTAAAGAATGTCTAGTAATTAATGGTAAGAAAATGCTGTTAACGTAGAATGGACATGAAAAATGACTCAGGATATGTTATTATTTCATTACATCTACAGTTAAATATTAAAAGGATATATATACATAACTATAATGCTTTCATCTGAATAGATACCGTAACTGTATGGTGAATATATTGTAGTGAATGTCTGTTATTGTGTGTGGATGGATGGTTGTTGGAATACTTCTGGAGGTTAAGAAATAATTGGATAATAAAATATGTTTTAATGAACAATTGTTAATCGTTGTGATGAATTTGCACAGAAATATGTGCTCAGACCGAATGCCCTATTAGTTTGTGCTTTTTCTCTACTGCTTCCACAGACTTAACTGTAACGCTGGCTACCAGTCCAGGCAACACCTAGGCCTGAGGCCAGTAACATATGCAAACTTTTGAGCACAACTTTATATATCAAGACTAAACAAGGGAATCAAAAAACCTGCAGAGCACATAATCTACTTGTCATTCAATGTAAATTCCAAATTAAAAATGAATATCATCCCACCAGTTGCTTGTTCCCAGCCCCCTCCCTCTCTGCAACCCTGGTGGCCATCTTGGGGCCACACCGGGTTACTCCAGACAGGAAGATGTCTAGACATTCAGCTTTGAACTATGTCCCTTCTCGCTGTATCCCAGGTGAGCTGAAATTGGTTCAGCTTCAGTCACAACGCTTCAGTTTCAATACATACCTCTTTACACACCCCTCAACAGCAACCCCTGGACCCCCACACATCCGCTAAAGCCCTCCACTTTATACTCACAGAGGGGCAGCTGGTTTGGCTGAGCTACAGAGTACCCTGAGGAAAAGGCCTGGATGTAAGCGGAGTGTTTAGGGCCCAGCCTCCTTTCATCTGGCAAGGGCTGAGTCAATTATGCTGTGGTAACGCAAGCTAGGGGAAGCCCCCCTGGAGCAGCAGCACGCACTTCTCAATTACACTCGCACTGGAACATAATCTAGTTTGATTGAGCAATGAGACACAAACTCTGAGGCCTTACATACTGACATTCAAGAGGTAAGGGGTGGTTGCTTGTAAAATCGCTTGCATGTAATTTAGCAAACAGTTGCAGCAAGAAATATTGTCACACTTGAGAAATATAAGCAATGTTTTATGTTGCAAAATTGGGTGATTATTTCATACAAATACCATTGCTATTATCTTATTTTTTCTCAAAATGATAGTATTCAAAATTATTGGCACCCTTGTTTGAACATATACATTTAAATTCCCCATCGTGCAAAGATAAGAGTGTGAGAACTGTATATACACAGGGAGATTTAAAGAATGATTAGACCAATCCTAAATATAGGTCCTTAAAGATCTTAGCCTGCTATAAATGATTGCTTTTATTCACACATTTTCATTGTGGCTGAAGTATGTAGACTCAGATGATTGATAAATCAACTAAATTATAAGTCAATGGGGTTTGTTTTCATTTGACATTTAAAATAGGGATAGTCTTAACATGAGAATGAATATTCTTTTGGTCTCTAGCTGTTAGGTGTTCTATAAACGCTACTTCTGCAAATGTATGTAAAATACTGTTGTTTTCATAGTGATTACACATTTAAGAATTTAATGTTTGAATTTTCTAAACAAATTGACTTTTGCGTTTTTAGCTTCTTTGCTCAGAGATAATGATTAAGGTTTAATTATGGATAAGGCAAATTTAGGTAAATGTACATCGTCAATACTTGTTTAAGCATTTGTGGATAGAATAGCCTAAAAATGAAACAAATGTGGTTTGGTCTCTGTAGGCTGAAAGTTAGATCGTATCTCGATCTTCAATGCTATTGAAGAGTACCATGGTAAATAATAATGAAATCATGTGATGATTGAAATTTGGGAATCTTGTTTTATAAGCTCAAGAAATAAGAAATATGATGAAGACTTGTATCATGAGGACCGGTAATTAACAACTCCTTTATGGATAAATGTGTACTTGGAGTTATTTACTTGTTAGAAGACCTTATTCACAAAGTGTCAGCCCCATAGCAAAGGCAACCAGGTTCTTGGCTGAAATGTCCTTGGTCTTTAACTATGTGAAGGATGCAGTTCACCGTAATAAAAAACACACGATCTTTTGAGGCAAAAATAAAAACATCCACAAACTTATTTTAAGGTTTGGAGTTCTTGCCTGTATCCATATATTGGTAACATAACCACTGGTATGCAGGCTGTGGAAATTGCTTTAAATGTCTTCGTTCCCGCTCTGCCTGACCCCCTGGACGTTCCCGCTCTGCCTGACCCCCTGGACGTTCCCGCTCTGCCTGACCCCCTGGACGTTCCCGCTCTGCCTGACCCCCTGGACGTTCCCGCTCTGCCCGACCCCCCGCCGGCTCCCCCTGCTCCTGACCCCCCGCCGGCTCCCCCTGCTCCTGACCCCCCGCCGGCCACCCCTGCACCTGACCCTCCGCCTAGCCCTATTCCCGCCCCTGATTGGTGCACCAAGGCGAGGCTACCAACTCCTGTTCCCGGTCCCCGTCCTGCAGCGGAGCCTCCACCTTGGTGTCCCGCCCACCCTCCCCTTTTTTGGTTTGGCGCTTCCCGGTGTCCGCGCCTTGGGGGGAGAGTACTGTAACGGTCCCAGCCTGCTGGAGCCGTCCCGTTTCATGTTTTCTGTATGTTTGTGATTTGTCATGTCCTTATTTGGTCTTTCCTGTTCTTGTTTCAGTTAATCAGTTTATTCCTTTCACCTGTGTTTTGCCCCCACCTGTTTATGGTCTCCTTGTTAGTCTGTGTATTTAGTTTGGCCCTTTTCTCCTTGTCCTGGTCGGTCATTATTTGCTGTCATGTTCCATGTTTGCTATTTTGATAGTTACATTTA
>JACXGJ010005076.1:0-35000 GCA_016801105.1 Esox niger
GTCGACTGAAGCAGTCGTCTGAGCGCGTATACTGACGCTACACCTAAACGTGTATAGAAGCGCCTATACCTGGGTGCTTACACGTATACACGTATACACGGTTGCATACGCGTATAGACGCATACGCGGTCGCATTGGCGGTTGTATACACGTTAGGTCGTTTCTATAGCTTGTTAAAGTCCGCTTCCACCCGCCATAGGCCCAGCTTTATCAGATTACAGCTGTACTACTGCACACGCACACACACACGCACACACACACACACACTCACACACACACACACACACACACACACACACACACACACATGAAGGCACACACTATAAAACAATGACACTGATCACCCTCACTCAACCAAAATCAGAAACCACCACTCCAGGGACAAAACGGAAGTAAACGGGCATCTAAGAAACCAGACCAAGATAAGCAATCATGTTTTACACAAACACAAGCAAACTAAATCACACTCAAACTCACTCTCAGCAGCAAGTAATTATATGCCTCATTTAATCACAGAGCAAATGAATCACAATGATTAAATAATTGGCAGTTGTGATGCAGAGATTTGCTTTAGCAATGTTTAAGGGGGAGTATATTTACGACATCATTTTTCTGTTTGTTTGATGATAATGTCACACCATGATGTTGAATCATAAAAGAAATCCTGGACTTGAGGCTACTTGGAACTGGAAGCCCAGATATTGCCGTCACCATATAGAAATCATACTATACACACAATCACTTCTATTGTAGCCCGGAGAGAGGCTTCCTTAAAAAGTTTATAAAGTCTAAACTGTGATAATTCCCAAAAATTCTGTCTCTACAGTCTAGGATTATGCTGGATGGCCTGTGAAGAGACACCACATTTTAAATATTGAACCTTTCATTTAATATTTGGAAATTGTCTGTCCTCTTCTATTTGCCTTAATTGCACATCTAGTATTGCCATTTGAACTGTATTTGCCATTTGCCTTGCTTGCACAGCTATACATTCCACTTGTAATTACACATACAGTACTCAATACTACATTTTCTGCCATTTTCTATTTGCACTTCTGGTTAAATGCAAACTGCATTTCATGTTTAATGAAAATAAAGTTGCATCTAATCTAACCACTGAAATATAATGGCTAGATCAGTACAGGTCAAGGATTCCTTCTTCACACACACATACGGTAATATACAGTTCAAATTCAGACTAAAAACATTTGAAAACAGTACATTGCTACACAAAACACCTCAGTAATGGACATTTTATAATCAATGGGTTTAAAATAAAGCTGTAGCCTTTCTATCATTTTTCAGCAGTAAAGTTAGATCTAATGTTAACATTATCTGTCAAATAAGTTTTGGTAACTGTAGCTAGATTGAAATGTTGCCCAGACTTTGTAAAAAATGCTAACTAAACATGATCTACCTTAATTTTCAAACCAACATAACTTGATTAATTAATATACAACCCGTTCTATCATCGATGTGTTTCTGATAACATTTTCTGCAGGAATGGAAACTCCTGCCAAACAATAGAAAGAAAAAGGTATTGTCAGAGACCGTCAATTTGGCTAGGAACCAGTAGCTAGATTTCAGTAACTATTATCTCAGAATATGGTTTGACTTGTTTGCCAGCAGTGTCTATAACAATGTCTATTACAATGTCTATAACAATGTCTATAACATACATAATTTAAGCTTAATGACACAAGGGAAACTGTTTTCCTATGAACCTTGTTGGACCCTTTTTACAGACCTTGGCAAATGAAAACAACAAATCTTCTACAATACCCTCCCCCCTTATGTGTCTTGTAAGGCACTTTTTAAATTCCTCCTGAATGGCTGCTGGATTTATTCAAAAAAACATGGACATTACAGAAGTTGTTTTTCATGTAGTTCTGTCACAACTGTGCAAGCTGCATGAAGTAAAAACAACAAAGGAAAAAGAGCGAATTTGTTTGAGAAAAACGTGCCTGATTCATGGATTGCACCTCTCTAACTTGACCACATGTATGGGACCAAGGTCTTCAAATAGGGACTAATTAAAGATTAACCCAAATTACTCTAGCTTGAAAATATGCTGGCCATGCAAAAGAGGTTAATTACTAAACAGAAAACAATGTTGCATTTAGCATGTCATCAAATTGATTGAAAGTTGACAGTGTTTTCATTAGTTAGCTAATTAAATTCCACGGAATTGGTAGGCTAATGTTACACTAGTATCATTTGGTGGACTTAAGTTAGCTAGCTGAAGTTATAATGCATCTAAAAGCCTAGTCCATGTTTGCCAATAGCCATTAACTTTATAATTAAACAAATACATAGCCATCTTTCCCGTCCCATGATGCAGCCAGTAGGTCACTGGAATGCATACATCATTTGTACTGACTTAATCAAAATACAAAAAAATATTGAAATGGAACGATTGCAATTCACTGTGTTAAATACCGTTATGAGTAAACACAGCTGCTATTTTATTTCTGCTTCAGTACTGTTCCACTCCCAAAGTGAACCTCCATGTTAACATTTCTGCAGACTGATTTAGGAAGATCATTACAGTGTAGTGCCCGGGGATTATTGCATCTGTCTAACGTCTTACCAGAAATGAAATTGTGCTTGTTTGCACTCCTCATTGGGATAGCTTCCTCAAATCCGACTAACTCGTCTGTCACATTTTCAAGGTAGCTTTTCTTTTCTGTGAGGCCATTTGTTCGCCAGTTCAGATGTTTCATCCGAGTGATATGTCAGTCACACTTGCAAATGACTTGTATTTTCAGATGTGTTACTTGTAATTGTGAGGTATGTACAGTGGGGAGAACAAGTATTTGATACACTGCTGATTTTGCAGGTTTTCCGACTTACAAAGCATGTAGAAGTCTGTAATTTTTACCATAGGTACACTTCAACTGTGAGAGGTGGAATCTAAAACAAAAATCCAGAAAATCACATTGTATGATTTTTAAATAAATAATTTGTATTTTATTGCATGACAATTATTTGATACATCAGAAAAGCAGAACTTCATATTTGGTAAAGAAACCTTTGTTTGCAATTACAGAGATCATACATTTCGCATAGTTCTTGACCATGTTTGCACACACTGCAGCAGGGATTTTGGCCCACTCATCCCTCCATACAGACCTTCTCCAGATCCTTCAGGTTCCGGGCTGTCACTGGGCAAAACGGAACTTCAGCTGCCTCCAAAGATTTTCTATTGGGTTCAGGTCTGGAGACTGGCTAGGCCACTCCAGGACCTTGAGATACTTCTTATGGAGCCATTCCTTAGTTGCCCTGGCTGTGTGTTTCGGGTAGTTGTCATACTGCAAGACCTAGCCACGACCCATCTTCAATGCTCATACTGAGGGAAGGGGGTTGTTGGCCAAGATCTCACGAAACATGTCCCCATCCATCCATCCTCCTCTCAATACTGTGCAGTCGTCCTGTCCCCTTTGCAGAAAAGCATCCCCAAAGAATGATGTTTCCACCTCCATGCTTCACAGTTGGGATGGTGTTCTTGGGGTTGTACGGATCCTACTTCTTCCTCCAAACACGGCAAGTGGAGTTTAGACCAAAAAGCTCAAAGGTCATTGGCACACTTCAGACGGGCCTGGACATGCGCTGGCTTGAGCAGGGGTACCTTGTTTATTTATATAGCACAATTCATACAATTCCGGTCATTGACCGGGTCCTGCAGTGTAGTTCTGGGCTGATCCCTCACCTTCCTCATGATCATTGATGCCCCAATAGGTGATATCTTGCATGGAGCCCCAGACCGAGGGAGATTGACCGTCATCTTGAACTTCTTCCATTTTCTAATAATTGCGCCAACAGTTGTTGCCTTCTCACCAAGCTGCTATTATCCTGTAGCCCATCCCAACCTTGTGCAGGTCTACAATATTATCCCTGATGTCCTTACACAGCTCTCTGGTCTTGGCCATTGTGGAGAGGTTGGCATCTGTTTGATTGAGTGTGTGGACAGGTGTCTTTTATACAGGTAATGAGTTTAAACAGTTGCAGTTAATACAGGTAATGAGTGGAGAACAGGAGGGCTTCTTAAACACTTAAAGATATTTTACTCAGTTTCTACCCTTGTAAAAAAAACTCTCAGCCAAAGGACCAGAAATTATGGGGGGCAAAAAGAATTGTTGAGAAATATACAGCACATACTTGTATAATAAATATCCATTCCCACATTCAAGATCAGCAATATTTTTAAAGGAAAGTGATGTTGCATGAATGTATGTTAGTTGGTCATCCGGGATTCCATTTATTTTTGTCCTACATAAATTACATGTTTTTTATGTCTATATGTTCATAGTTATGATATACGTTATTTTATATTTTAGCTTCATAATCGTGTGTACATTACGTTCATATGTACAGTATGTTCACAGTGGAACATTGTTGTAAAAAACATGTTATTAAACAGTGATTTCAACGCCATTGGACCTCTGTCTTGTTTTCCTCTCTCTTGTCTGACAATTATGTGTACCACACAGCCCTCATTAATACCAAGTTAATACGATTTAAAGGAAGACTTTATTACTGATCTGGAGAACGTCGAACACAAGGAGAAACATCTTGACCTTCTCTATGCCACATCTCTGCTCAGCGTCCGCATCCTTCTAGGGTGATTTTCTATCACCGCTAATGTTGGCTCTTTCGCTAAAAGAAAAGAAGAAAAAGACAGAGAGAGAGAGAGAGAGAGAGAGAGAGATAGAGAGAGAGAGCAAGGAAAGGGATTTCTCTGCCTGCATTCCTCTCCTCTGATCTCTCCTGCTGGCTCCACGCTTCTCATGTTTCTTTAAACGCTTTGCCTCAACTGGCCAAATGCATCTGCTGTGGGAGAGGGACTGAAATAGGGAACAAAACACCTGACACAAACCCTGCAGCACAGATGATCTTTGATCTAATCTGTGTGTGTGAAGAACGTGTGTGTGTGTTTGTACATGTGTGAGGGGAGGTATGCTTGCTACTGGTGTGGGTGTGTATTAATGTGAATATGCGCGTGTGTATGTACATGCGGCCGTGTGTGTGTGTGTGTGTGTTGTTTGTGTGTGTGTGTGTTGTTTGTGGGGGGTGTGTGAACGCCATTAGTGTTGCTAAATGGAAACTAATCCTTCCAGTTGGAATCCTACCCTCTATAGCCACTTATATTCGCTGTTCTTTGTACATTTCTTTATATTGCTCATATTACTTTATTTCCTCGCATGAACGAAAGCACAGCAGTGCAATTAGAGAGGCACAGTAAAGGAGGACAATGAATCTTACCATTCCCGTGGTAAACAGAACACTTAAAAGCCATCTCTGGGCTCCTCCTATTCTGCTTCAGTGAGGCGCAGACAAGCAACGCTGCTCTTTCTTTCTTCTCAGCCTTTTGGCTGTTTTTTTCTGTTCCACTTCTTCTGTCTCCCTCTTGCTTCTCATCTGTCTTTTGACAGGCCCGTGAAATACCTTGATACCTGGAAGTCAGGGGGATTTAAGACTGCATTGTAACGTAGACATTCCTTGCTAACAGAGGAATTCAACACAGGGAATATGATCTTTCTACACTCTATATGGAATTATAGGCAACCATTTACGATCTACAGGCGTTTTAAAGCACTAAGTTGTTTGAGATACAGTATAAAGACAGACCAGGGCAAAATATACTAAAGAAAAATGTAGCATGTTATGAGACTTAGGAACAAGTCAGTCTATCACCTACTGGCCAGTCAGTCCATCCAAGAAACCTGCTTGAAGCAGCAGCCAGGCACAAACCCTGAATACCAGTGGCAGCATTCAAACAGCCTCCACATAACACCAGCAAAACATAACACTACAAAACACATAACACCACCAAACACATAACACTACAAAACACATAATACCACCAAACACATAACACTACAAAACACATAATACCACCAAACACATAACACTACAAAACACATAACACCACCAAACACATAACACTACCAAACACATAACACTACCAAACACATAACACCACCAAACACATAACACCACCAAACACATAACACTACAAAACACATAACATCATAGTCGTGTGGCACTAACGAAATGAACAAATAAATCAACAGTTCTGTCTATTCATGGTTGCTACATTACATTTCAGCACCCTGTTGGCAGTCATGACAGGTGTTTTCTGAACACAGCCCAGGGCAAGGCAGTGATCTAGCCTACTCTTCCTCTCTTCCTCCTCCTCCTCCTTCCCTTACCTCCTCCGTTCCAGCGTGTTCTAATTTCTTCGCTCTGCTATCCTTGGCATTGTTGGATACTGAAGGAAAGGGGGCATCAGAAGCATAAGGTCTGTATCTTTAAATCACCAATAACCCACTATAAAACATCAACGAATCAGGGATTATAGAGTGAAATATTCTTAGCACTGAGAAGGGTGTTGTGGACAGATCAATGTAGGAAACAGTATGTAAATAAGTGAGCACCAGCAAGTTGGCTGTGTTGGACAGCTGGCGGTTGTGAGGGACTGGTTTGCTGTAATCATGATTAATCTCCCCAGTGTCAGAAGACAGTGGTTTAGATAGCAGCAGATCTTATGATTAGATCGGCCTTAATTACTTACTAAAATTCAGAATAACCTATAAACCCCCGCATTCCAAAAATACACTTAAACCCCATAAGGACCCAGTGTCCATTAGTGACCAAATATTTTGTTGATGTCGTTATTGATGTTGTTTTGCTCATAATCTAATCACAGGGAAACCGGGTTAAGAGAGAAATCCCATCACACCGCAGTTGCTGTAGAGCTTAGGGAAGCACTTAAAAAGCTGGTGTTAAAGCTCAGTGGTTATAGCCTATTGGTAGCATTGTGTGTGTGTGTGTGTGTGTGTGTGTGTGTCTGTGTGTGTGTGTGTGTGTTTGTGCGTGTGCGTGTGTGTTTGTGCGTGTGCGTGTGTGTGTGATTGAACCCATAGTATATAGTGATATCGGGGACAGAGAGGGGGAGACTGGGTGGGTGGGGGACATGGATAAGTGCCCAGCGTTGGAGTCAGTATGTTTGATTGGTCACAGGTACCTGGCCGAAAAAGCTGATAAATTAAATGGACCTGTAACAAAATGTGCTTTCAACAGTTTCTCTGACCTACACTCTGTTTTTTTTTCTCTCGCTCCAGCTTATTTTCTTTTCTTATTTCATCACCAGATATCCCAAAGTGCAACTCTAACATCCATCATATTCTTCATCGCTCCTCTCATTTCCTCTGTTGTTCCTACTTAATAGCATAAACAATGTGCATTATCACTTCTCTATTCACTTTTATTAATTATTTATGTACTCCTCTCTTTAACACTCCTTCTGTTGCAACAATGGCCTCTCCCCCTTCCATCCATCCATCTTCACTGCCCTTGTCATGGGGTTCTGTGATCCTGATAAGCACTAGATTGCTGCACTTTGTCACAGGCCCTGTTTCTACTAGTCACTGCCCGGACCTGAGTGAGTTGTACATCACAGGTCACTTTGATTCCCTTCTGCTCTGTAACAGAGCCATGTAGATGTGCAGATACAGAACGGAGGCCTTCATTAAATGTTGCTCTACGAGAGACTTGCCCCCTTTCTGTCTCTCTCTCTCCCTCGCTCTCTCTCTCTCTCTGTCACTCTTTCTCTCTCTCTCTGTCTCTCTCGTTATCCATCCTAACCTCGCTCTTCCTTTCACGGTCTTCTATCTTCTCTTGCCCTGCCTCTCTCCCCTCACCACGAGGGGTATATTAACAAAGAGACATTGAGTGACAGTGTCTGGCTACCAGTAATTAGTGGAACTGCTGAAGGAATCCTTGTCCCTTGAAGGTTATGCTAGTAATTGATCTGTGTTGTAAGATGTCTGTTCTCTCTAAGCCTGGCTAAGGCTGCGACTTGGTCTATTGCTTCAGGGAGGAAGGACGTACTTAAAGGCACCCAAGTGTCTATATTGGCCCATGTCAAACTTAGAGAATAAGGTGCCCTTTCATCGTATTGATGTAGACTCTGATTCACAACTCATCGCCATAAGCTTGACCTTTAGCCCAAGCTGCTTCAGAATGTCTATGTCACAAACAGGCAGCTGAGTTATTGTCACCCCAGGATCAATTTCCAGAAATTATAATATTGTTACTGTTATAATTGCTATTACACATATTATTATTTTATTCATGTGGGCTTATTTAGAAAAGGAAAGCCTGTAGGGCGTCAGGCCATGTAGAACACGGGTTATTTTAAGAGTCAGGTGATCTTGCTGCCATTGTATATTAGAAAGGCATTGACATAGGACTGGGTCATATCAATTGTCAATATAAAAATACATAGCAATATACAAAAATGTTTGCTTCAACAAAGAATGCAGTTGGGATTGCAAAATACTGCAGTCGTTGCTATTGAAGTCTGCAAAACTCTAAAAACATAAGCCCGGATCAGAAGGTAGACCTGGGTATCCGAATAATTAGGAACCGAACCAGTTTTGGATCATGACGAGTTTGCTACCAGGCTGCGGCCTTTGACAGATGAAAGGCCTTTGTGTGCAGGATATGTAATCAATTGATTCAGCTCAGCCAAGTTTGTGGGCCAGTAGCACATACCTGACTCCTTTTAAGAGGTCAGTGCCGTAACACATCCTGATTGGATGGATGGAGTGCTCATCATTTCTGAGGCATTTTAAATTAGTTCCCATGAGCCAGGCTCACATAGGGTGCTCAGAAGTATTGAGGAATGAGAGATGTTCTTCGTAAACTTAAAAAGAGCTCTGAGAGAGAAGTGAGACTAAGTAACAAGATTACACGGACAGGATTGATATGCAATATTCATAGAACATTCACTGACCCAATTTGCATGAGAAGTGAGGTGAGTAAATAGCCTATGGCCAAATAACATTGCTAACAAAAGCCCCTTATTTGATAGATTTTTTTGGCAAGCTAGATTCAGGGATAACAGAGGCCCACCAAGTGAAGTTTACGCTCTGTGAGCTAGGAATTTTATTTACAGGGCAGATGAAAAGAAATGACATTATAGCCTACTGTTGGGGTCCATGAAATCCAAGAAATGCCAGTAGAATGCTTTTAAACGTAATATGTGCCATGCTGGATCCAAAATATGGTTTCCGGTCCCTGGTGAATAAAAGGTTGGGAACCCCTGATAATCTATAGTCAAACAGTTATTGGCACAGCATAGAACCCTGTCCAGAAAAAAGATCCAATAATGGTTTGCAAGCAATTTTTGGGTTAAGGCTTTTTTCTGAAAATACTTCCAAATCGCTTGTTGGCATGGAGGTGTCTTATCATATTTGGTTACCCCAAGATCCAACTCCTTTTTGAGAAAATTATTTATTTCATTATAAAAAAGTAGTTTTTTCTTTGAATGATTCTTGTCTTGATTAAAAGTGTGCTCATTTTGAGTACAAGATCAGGCTGATAGACAACAATTAAATATTTTCACAGCCTTTTTGCAAATCATTACCAAGGAGTCCAATAATTACGGATGGCACTGTAAATGATGAGAAACTGGCAACTAAAAGGATTTGGACTGGAATGACTGAGAGGGATTTGAGAATATTATTTCAAAAGGGTTTTTCCGCTTTTGATGCGATCATGTGTTTGGCAAGATACAGGAGTTTGTAGATGAAAAAAGCTCCCGGGAGGAACCTGAAAGACCAGTGTATCTGTGGCTAAGGACACTGATAATGTCGAAAAGAAGCTGCTAAGTGGGGAGCAGTGATATAATCTACCCAACCTAACAAGGCCGCTCCAAACCGGCCCACAGCAAAGAGTTCCCATCATACGGCGGCGTGTTGGAGGATTTTAAGTGAGCCTGGGACCAAGAAGGATTGCAACCTTATGATAGCAGCCTTCTGAGGCACAGTGCACACAGGAGTGGTCCCTGATGTTCCTTCCCTGTGGGGGCTGAGCTGTTTGCCGCACTGGCAAAGACATCAGCAGCCAGCCTTGGACCATGTTGCAGGGGACTTTATTAACACATCCGTTATTAACACATCCGTTATTAACACATCCTTTATTAACACATCCTTTATTAACACATCCTTGAGGCTTTTCAGGGCAAAACAAATACTCAATTATAGAGTGTCCAAAGCAGTCGTAGTTATTCAGTGCTATAGGGACACCTTACTAATGTACCTGGAATATATACTGATTAAAGGCCAAATAGCTCTCAGCTGTATCTGGAATAGATATTGATTAAAGGTCAGAATATAGTCCAGATTTTGGAGGAAGGTAACTCTCGGCTGTATCCTGAATACATACTGAACACAGGCCAGATGTTGGAGGAAGGTAACTCTCGGCTGTATCCCGAACACAGACTGAAGGTAGGAAGGAAGGTAACTCTCGGCTGAGGGAGGTCCTGGGATGCATTGTTGGAAGAGGGTTGCAACTGCAGAGGCATTTTGTAACAACGACTGGAGTTTTATCAACTAGCCTGAGAACTATTGCTGTTGGAGATGGTTGCAGATGCATCCCTCCATGCTGCTACTATAGCTGCCCTGACTTTAAAGGTTCTGGTCCCAATCTGAATAGCCGGCACCTGACTCTAAGCCGAACTTTGGGCTCTTGCTCTCTGATCTGCCACTCTTGATTGCACAGAAGAGGTTGTCACTCTTTTCTACAGAACAAGCATTTTTGCCTTGTTTTACTGACTGCTGACTGTCAATCTATCTGTCCATTTGGGTAAGGTGTACTTACCCTGTTGGTCATTATGGCTGAGATGTGTTATGGGAAGCGGTCCTACTAGAACGCTGGGGGTGCCTGCGGTCCAGTTAGCCACTGACAATGTGTTAGTGCACCAGCCAGAAGAGGGTAATTAAGGATTTCAATTGCTGACTCACACAAGATTAAAAATATACAACACTCTTGACTTATTTGTTTGTATAAAAAAATATGGATTGGGACCTCATGAAAGTGCATTCTGAAAATGCCAGGACAATACACTGCTCCAGGAAAAAGCCTATCACTTCCACAAGATCAGACATTTCTGATTTGGCCATGACAACCCTATAGCAGCCTACAATGGATATCAAATATTATCCCTCACTTAGTAGAAAACCAGACATGACTCTTGACAACATTGCTTAAAAGTTAGTCCAAGACTAATTTTATTTTTGGGAGGGCAAAGTGCAAAGTTAATTTCCAGAGGTTGCGCATCTGTTCTGGCTTATGAGTGCTGTTTGCTCCTGTAACTAACTCTGGATATATAATTTATATTCCCCTGAACTCTGGTTTAATTATTGTAAAAAATTCTATTGTAACATTATCTGATCAAGCTTATTGAAATAACAGCTATATTTACATATTTTAAAAGTTGAGTGTATTTTATTATAAGTCTTTTGCAACACAACTAAAAGAAAATAATCAATAGCCAAGGTAACTCCTTTCAACCATTTTAATTAAGAAGTCCTTGATGCCTGGCTAACTGCAGACCAAAAGAAATCCACAGGGGCAGACTAGCTGGCCAAGTAGGTGTGCTGAAGAGGGCAGCTCCACTCATCACAGGCTCTATAACCCATATTTCAATCCAACATTTTTTTTGTGTGTTTTTTGTGTGTTTCTTTTCTTAAGGGAGTGGCCTGTCGTATCCTGGACATTATCATCCCCCACATTCTGTCTAGCAGTGGTTTCAGACGCTTTAGTTAATGCTCAGGTAAACTTGTTTTTGTCAGAGAATTATGGGTTTTTGACCAGACTAGAGTGCAGCTATTGCAACATCATTGGTTGTGAACAAAACTGTTGTTGCCTTCTATAAATTGTGTTGGGTTCAAACAATCAATTTATTTATCAAATGTATTAAAAAAGCCTTTTTTACATCAGCAGTTTGTACGTTTGTAGTCACAAAGTGGTTTTACCAAACACCCAGCCTGAAACCCCCAGGAGCAAACAACAAATGTGTTGAATTTCAGTGGCTAGGAAAAACTCGCTAAGGTAGAAATTTAGGAATGAACCTAGAGAGGAAACAGGCTTAGTGGGATGACCAGTCCTCTTCTAGCTGTGTCCGGTGAACATTAAGAGTACAAGTAATAATAATGAAATATTGGGTCCAGAGTCTATTAAACTTTGTTGAGGTCAGAAGCATGACCAGATGAACAAGGGCAAGGACAACCTGGGGTGGGGGGTCAGCAGAGTGACAGCTGGAATCGTCGGGTATAGTCTTGATCTGCAACACAACCAGGATGACTCTGGACAGGTACAGCAAGGAGGCTTTCAAGCCTATGTGGGATCTGAGAACTAACAATTACAATATGAATGAACGTTTCATTGTAAGTGAATGTGCCTAGATAATGAGAACAACAGAAACATCTCTGTTTAGACTATCGCTCTGTAGGATGCACTCTGGAATGTTTACATTGACCATTTGGCATGGGGGTTACTGTCTTGGAAACCGGATCTTTGCTTGGTAAACACACCCTTCAATGTATTTATCATCTTGTAACCAACATTACAGTGAGAAGAGACTGAGAGAGAAGAGATTGAGGTTGTATAAGGAAGACCAGGTCTGTAACCTCATGAACAAGACTATCTAATGCTGCAATAAACAAATTATCTACTCTCTCCCTTGACAACCGGGTACGCGATCATTATTACAGCCACTATACAAAACGGCTGATTTCTAACATTTGTTACTCGGGGGGGTGTGGGCCAAGACCTCATGTCCTCCTAAGTTCAAACAGGGCAAAAGACATGGAAAATTTAGAAGAAAGTGCATGCCTTATATCTACAAGGATTTACAATGGAGAAGAACTGAGTGGAGCAGCGTGAAACCTTGGGGCTGAGACAGGGGGGTCCAGTGACACTGTGGCCCTATCCGGGGGAGGCCCCGGACAAGGCCCAACAGGCATGTCAATCTATCCACACTGCCAAGCATCGACCAAATGGACACCCAGCAACCAAAATCATCCTGAAATGAGGGCAGAGTATTGCCAGCAGAGCTATTTGGACTCTGTATGTTAGGGAAGAGCAGTATTCTCTTCTTTTTATTTAGAAAGCTCAGTCTTAACAAGGTTGAAACACAAACATACTGTACAGCTCAAAGATACCCGGTCCGATGTGACAAGGGTGCTAAAAAAGAATCATCCGGCCATCATACAATGTTTACCAAGACGCAGCGCTATCAACATGGAGGCCGCTAGGCCACTATACTTGATTCATCAACTAAACTAACCAGGAAGATGAGTTGTCACTCAAGTATTTTCACTGGGACTCACTAAAAAGTGCCCGACATGCTGAAGAGTGATGGATACCAACCCAGCTGGACTGGTGCTCTCCTTTTATTCTCCAACATGGACAGGAGTCTAACAACTGTAGCCTCACCATGATATAGTAGAATCTAAAGATGGAGGCAGAAGATGTTTAACAAGCCTTCTAGCTTTGTTGAGTCTGTCTCTGGCATAGTCATAGCCAGCCTAGTTCTCTCTGTGCCTCGATCTTGGTTGAGCAGAGTCAAAAATAATGGTGTTTGCCTTAGCAATCCCACTAGATTAATGATCATTTCTGTCTCTAATTTAAAAATCTGTGGTAATACCTCATCTTAAAACGGATCTACCTTCAGTTAGATTGCTTACTTCCACTGCAATCCAAGTCAATGAACTTATCAGTGATTATAAACGTCATGTAAGGTTGATCATTTATTTAAATGAGGCCTCTCTTCCTGGTTACACTACTCACAATATCCCCCTCACATCCTACAAAGGTGTTAACATTCATAACACCAAATTTAAATAGCCCAAAAAATGATTGTGTTTCATCTTTTGAATTTCTTGTCATGTAATCTATGCAGCCCACACATTACTGTTTATATCCAGTGTTTATAGACCCGCTTCGTTGTAATCAACTGTGGTTTTGTTATTTTGAGACTGATGCTGCAATAACACCTTTGCTCTCATTTTCTTCTGTAGAATAGATGCTCTGTATTTAAATAATTTTGCACAATACCGTATTATTATGTTTAATCGATTCACTTGGACCTCATCCAAAATGTCACAGGCCAAACCATAAATACTCAGACAACTGAAAGATTCTTTCTCTATTAACCTCTCCAATGAAACCATGAAAATCCCTGAAAATATACACATACCTATAAAAAAGCACACTCTACTTTGTTATCAACGTTCTTTTTTGACATGATGGACGGGGAATAAAATACATATTTCTTTTATTTTTCGATACATTTGCATTGTTAACTAAAAAGGAGCATTGGCCTTCGTGTTGGTAGCGATGAATTCATGAACCTCTCTTGAAAAGAAAACATTACAGTCATTAAATATAAAATCAAGTCTCTCTATGAACTCGGTGGTCCTAGGAGTGCACAGAACAGCCAGGACCTAGGGTCAATGAAATACACTCAAAGTAAAGACTGTATCTCTTGGAACATTCACTTAAATATAAACCAATCAATCAAATGATTTTCTTTAGACCTTACAGCTAGCTCACATGGTTCTATTACAGACACATGTAGTAATTACTACTACTCACATACTCACAGCTATCTGTTGGACCCTACTCCACAACTGCCGCCTCTGAAGAAGCTACTGCTTGGGCTTGGCTCTTCCTCCTACAGTATATGTTAAACATAATGAATGGCTCCATATCCAGCTAAAGCGTTTCATACTCTAAAACTGTTCCCTATTTAAAAGGACAAAACTTAACTGAGTACTATTGCTACAGATCCTCGTTGTAAACATAAGCAAATATAAAGCTCTGCTGGAAGATTTTCATTGGGTTGAGTGCTCATTGAGTTGTCTGCTTGTAAAGTTTGTGTGTGTTGATGCGCACACGGGCAAACTAAAAATAGAAATATGTTCTCCGTGTGTTTTCCCCGTCTGTAAAAAGGAAAATAAATGTATTCATTTACTGATGCTCTCATCACCCGTAAGCTCGCTAATTCCTGAGAAATAATTCATGCATTTTGAATTATTGACAAAAATTGCATTAGCAGCCCTGTGCAAAGACAGATCGTCCAAAGAGTTTTAGAAACATTTGTTTAATGTCATATTATTTTTCAACACAGCCACAAAATTGCAAATCAATACACAGTCTGTGATTCATTCGAACCCACCTTGGCAAGGTCTCTCCACTGTGGGTGACTCTCCATGCCCATGCAATTCATTGTGGAAAGAGAAAACATACTTCTGAGGGCAGACCCCTGGTAATAGCTGTAGGTTTCATAATGTATGCAAGACCAGTCTGTGGGGTGATTTGACCGTGATTACTAAGTAGCTCTGTATTGATGTAAAGAGCCCAAAAATACATTGCTTATTTGTTTTGGGTCATTCCCTCTTTAGAAGAGAGATTACACCCATATCAACACATACTGTTACACAACTAATCTCCCATCACACTCAGAATCCAGGGTCCATGCAGCCCCCCAACCCCCCCACCCCACACACACACACACACACACACACACACACACACACACACACACACACACACACATACACACAGAAGTACAAAAGGCACTACCACTCTAACCAATCCCAGATTAGAAGTTTGTCAGGCACTGGCCTTTGCTTCACTGAGTGCAGTAGATGAAGATATTCATCAATATCATGTTCCCAGTCTGAATACGGCCCACAATAATCAAACACCAGAGGGGATTAAGATAAGGCTGTTTGTCAGTACGATTTAAATGCTGGATCTGAGATTAGAGTGATAGTATAGGACAGGGTTAGGCAAAGATCCACGGGTACTTCCACAGGGAGAGAAAACGATGTGTAGCTTCTGTATAGTACTTATACAGCCTAATTGCTCTGTGTTTTGAGTTTTGGTCCAATTTTTTAATGACCATAAGATGTTTTTTTTGGGGGGGGGTACTCAACATGCCCACTACAAACAATCGTGTATAAGAAATCCTCCGTGGGCCAGAGAGTAAAGGAGAGATAACAAAGTGTCTTTATCATTGCTTGGTAATTCACATTGGGGGCTGAGCTGGGTCACTGATACTTCCTCTTGAGGAAAACTCTTGTGCTTCACGTGTTTGTCCAATATGTGTTTGTCTACTGGACAAACATTCCTTCAACGGCAATAGAACTGCCCCGGGTAAACTGGGTTTATCACTCCTCCTGCTCCTCCAACTCACTGGGCAACGGGTTTATTCTGGATTCTGGACATTTCTGCTCTCTACAGGCTGCGATACAAATCACGGGGGTACTCAGTATCAAGCATGCAGTGAATGTAAAACTGCGATCCACTGTGACATTTATTTCCGAAGTAGACACAGGCATAGAGATAGGTCTCTATGCCTGTGTGCTCTCCCAGCTTAACAAGACACAGATAGTTCCGGAACAGACATAATGATGTTCAGAAAGCCTTCATGCATGGAAATGGCCAGCTTGAAAATGGCCCTATTCTGTGATCTGGACCTATGAGTTGCTCTGGTTGGAACAGTTTTACATAACTCATCCTCCCACTCTCTCCGTGGAGCAAGCTCATGCTAGCTGGGTTAGAGTAGATCTGGTATATCTGTCCGTTGCTCTGGTCTCCACAGAGATCTGAGAGTGAGAGAGTGGTGGAGAGAGGGAGCGACAGGGAGGAGAAACACAAGGAGAGACAGAGACTAAGCTACAGAATGAGCGAGAAATGCTAAGCTCCAAGTTCACCTGAGATGAAAGGGAGCAAGACGTAGACGCTCTATCTGGGCTCAGAGTAAAGCCCATCATTAGTCCTCTCACAGTACGTCCAAAGCTTTAATTATCTGTGTGTCCAAATGGGCAACTTCCCACCATATCAGCACATTCATCAGGTCCACCAGGACCCCAGCTAACGACCACGTCTCCAGTAGAGTAATACCAAGAAAATAACCATGCCTGGAGAGAGAGTGGGAAAGAGGGAAAGATGTGTAGGGAAAGGGGCAGAAAGAGAGACAGGGGAGAAGGGGAGTGTGGGAGGCAGATGGGGAGCGAGAGGGGGAAGGGGAGAGAGAGAGGAGGAAGAGGAGAGAGGTAGGGGGAAGGGGAGTGACGGGGGAAAGGAGAATGGATTAGAGACAGGTTAATATGTTAACATGCTGGATGTGTGTGTGTGTGTGTCTGTGTGTGTGTGTTTGTGCGTGTGTGTAGGTGTTTGTGTGGAAGAATGCGTTCATTAGTGTGTATGTCTATATGGGGGGTGTTTAGTGGGCCAGGGCACCCGGAAGAGAACTCTCCAGAAAGTGGGCTCATGTAAAATTCATCTGGAGACGAAACATTGACCCAGATCCATGGTGTGAATCTCATTGTGAATCTCATAACTACAGATTAAAATCCCAGAGCCAGGATAGAGTAGAGGACAATAGAAGAGAACATGGGAACTGCTAAACGAGACGCCGTGTGAGGTCTAGGTAATGAGAATGGAGGACAGGAGAAATGGAATACAGTGGTTTTGCTGAAGAGAAGAGGAGATTACGAGAGGGAATATTTCCATGATAAGAAGACTGTGAAAGGGCATGGATTCCTCTTGTGTTGTAAGAGTGTCCGCCAACCGGCTTAATGTTAATACTGCTCTGATTCCCTCCAGGGACCTCATTACAACTATGGCAGATTACACTATAGACCTTGTTAAAACCACGTATTTCTCCATCACACACACTCACACACATTCACACAAAAACGGCCACACACATGATCTCCCACACACACACACACACACACACACACACACACACACACACACACACATCAGCACTAATGATCCCTATAACAGGGCAATCAGAGGCTGAGAGTCTACCTGTCTGCCTGGTGTTCAAATGCATCCCAGGACAATATGGCTTGTGAAATGATGTATAGGACGATCCATCTCATGTTTCCTTAGGGGAATACTGTGCAGGAAGCTTGATGTACCCAGAGTTTCCTAAAGATGATCGGTTTAGTTCAATACTACAAAGCAACCACTGAGACTAGATGATAGTTAGCTACGTGTGTGTTTGTGGCCAGGCAATTGCCGTACAGTTTAAGCATTTCATTTGAGCATTTTAGTCATATAGAGTATTTGTTATCCACATTCACTTAACGTTTATGGTGTAAAAAAGGTGGTTTGTCTTTCTTTTAATACCTAGCGTTTATGACATTTTAGAGGTGCTTCGAAGTACAGACTTCCAGATTTCTATAAGTAAAATAATACTTGTGTCATTTCTATTGCTTTTATGTGCTTAACTTTGTCATAACTAAATGTGTAATAGGATCACATGTTTTAATCTGTAGCAATCTTTACCCTTCATTTCCAGTGTGTGCTAAGCTAATATAAGGAATAATTCTACATTGTTTCTGAAATGTATATTTTGTGTGCTATTTTAAAACCCTGTAAATGTAATAATCTTATAAGCATTTAACTAATTGAACCGCTGTACAGGACTATGCACAAAGTACAGTATTTACCAAGCACATTGTATGGTATCTGCTACATCAGTTGATAATGGTTTACAGCAAGTAAACAACATCTGTCATGGCAATGGGAATTCAGTCTTATAATTTAAATAGGTTTTGACAGTGCTCTTGTGTGTTACAAGAGTCATGTTTTTTTCTCATTTGAATTCATATGTTTTAAAAATAAATATATATGTAATTATAAAATGATTTACAAAACAATTGTTATAAATGAGCAATAGGGTGATTAGTTTCTACTTCTGACAGACAAAAACACCTGAAAACTGTACCCTCATTTCCCAGCTCACTCCATATGCAGTATATCACTTGTTTCTTTCTCACATGGTTGGGAAATGTTTTTTTTTACTAACAATAGAACTTTTTTTACCAGAACTTCTCACATTAAAACATAGCATTTTGGGGACCACTTAAGTACAATTTATTTTTGCTTTGTAGCAGCAAATTCTTGAGAGTGTAATGGTGACCGAGTGGATGTCTGTCCCTGCCAGGTGGTAAACATTTTCCCAAAAACATCAATTACTTTATTTGATGAAATGAGCATCATGTAATTTGACACTCCATACAAAATGGTCTGCTCATCTCACAAGGACAGTAATTGGGCAGTGCCAATCCTTTCTTTTGCGTCTAACTAATCATGCACAAGCTTGGCCTGTTTTAATGTTGCTTTCTACTGAAAGCATTTACTCTCCTGAATCAGATACTATGCGCCATTGCATCTCACTGAAGTAGGATAGGGATGTTATGGTAGACCTCTATGCAATTTCTGTTTACTTAATGTCTTCCAAATAGACTGTTTTCAGTTTCTGAAATGCATTTTTAAATATTATATTTTGTTGAAATAAAACAAAATATATGGTAAAAATAAACTTGGTACATGCTTGTAAAAAACTGGCATATATTAAGGTATGGACAATTTCTTGCAATGTAGCTGATTATAAGACTCACCTCTCACTGAAATACAGCTTTGTCTTCATATAAAACTTCAGACTCACAAATTATTGTTATAAACCACAAGCAAATCCACAGGTTGAAATAACGTTTTTATTCCACCAGCTGATTGATTATTTTGCAGTTTATCGATGGGAAACAGTGGACTGGTGACCTGATGCAGGACTGAGCGTATGTACAGTAGTCCATTAGGTGCAAAATGGAGGCTGATTTTGCTAACCATTTAGCATTCTTAACAATCTTTTGACTTGGGGGAAGAAGCTGTGCAGGGTCCTGTCCGTTCTAGACTTCCGGTACTGCTGTCAAGTGCAATGCAATAGTAGTACTATAAACTAACAAATTGATCCCAACAATTTACAGTTAAAGTCTGGCAGCATGGGTGGAAGATATTTTTATGTAAGAAATCTAAATCAGTAAAAATATTCTTACACAGCAATGACCCTTATTCTCACATCAAATCAGTAATATTGGCATTAACATACAGTTCATAAAGTAACATAAAGTAACTTTGTTTTGTTATTAGAATTTACCAAAAATATATTGTATTCAAAAACTTAGATTTTCTCAACGTTTATCAGCTCTGTTGTTGAAAGAAGACACACAAAACATGCAAGTTCCAGTTCTCCACTACCCCAAAACGTCTTTAACCCAACCCCAAAAACAAAAAACAAGAAGAGACAACATTTTATCCAATGTTATCCATACAGATCAAATCAAACAAAATAGTCTTACCCCTTTTGGGTGGAACAAATCTCCCCTCAACCCCTCCCCAAACAATTCTCAAAGGAAAAACTGGACATTTACAACAGATGGGCAAAAAACATTACTCACTGGTGTCTTCCGAAAAGTCACAACAAACATGACTGGTAACAGAATTAACAGCCGCAAATCATGCTGGGATACCCACCATATATCCAAAGGGAATAGTGCTTTGTTTATTTTGTTTGTAAACAGGGGATCAAAGTCTGTGGGAGAAATAACTATTATTGCATTTGATCATTTCAGATGTTTTCTGTTTTACAGCATAAATAATAAAAGTAGGTTTATCTTTGTAATTACAGCCGCATTTTACCATTATACTGATATTTTACAGAAAATACAAGCAAATATTTAAGGCATTTTTTTACAAGTGTATAGTGCATAGCATCAGTATTCAAAACTCCTCGGGGAACACAAGACATTCCAGATCTTAGATTTAGCCCTGAACTACCACAGCAAATGCACAGATCAAGGACTTCAGGATTAGTAGACAACTTGAATCAGGTGTGCTAGACGACAGGCTCAAATACCCAGACTGGCTGGAGTTCCCCAAGGAGAAGTATGAAAACCGCTGGTGTGACAATAATCTATGGCTTAGGTGGCTGGAATGAGTGACTATTTCTAGTGCCTTCCTCTGACATCGCCCAGTGCAGATCTCTAGGAGCTTCCTGTAGGCCATTTGGAATAGGTGAATTGTCTATTACAGGAAAGGCCGTTTGTAATAGGTGAATTGCGCTATCTACCAAGAAGCCCACATCCAAAACCTTTCATTAGTGTGGAGGATACGTTTAGATAGGCTATACAGCACAGAATGGATTACGCGCTGGTCTTTTCACCTTACAACCTTAAATGCATTATTAAAATAATGTCAAGAAAATATAGTTTTCGTCAGCTTCACGCATCGCAGAGGTTCACTTCTTTGTGGCTGATGCTCCCACTCATTCTTTCTAACTGTTGTAAGGAGGGTTTCTGCTGCAGATGGTAGAGTGGTGCGATGTGGACGGAGAGGCAGCACAACCTTTGTAGTGGAGCTCTGGTATAACTGTCACTAGTCCCTTCCCACATAACCGATACCTGTCATTTTCTTGAATCTGACAGTGAACCGAATGCTGTAACATCACAGAATCCAACACTTACACTGATAAACATTGTCAACACTTACACTGATAAACATTATCAACACTTACAATGATAAACATTATTAACACTTACACTGATAAACATTATTAACACTTACACTGATTAACATTATAAACCCATAAACTGATTAACATTATCAACACTTACACTGATAAACATTATCAACACTTACACTTATAAACATTGTCAACACTTACACTGATAAACATTATAAACACTTACACTGATAAACATTATAAACACTTACACTTATAAACATTGTCAACACTTACACTGATAAACATTATAAACACTTACACTGATTAACATTATCAACATTTACACTTATAAACATTGTCAACACTTACACTGATAAACATTATAAACACTTACACTGATTAACATTATCAACACTTACACTGATAAACATTATAAACACTTACACTGATAAACATTATAAAGACATAAACTGATTAACATTATCAACACTTACACTGATAAACATTATAAACACTTACACTGATAAACATTATCAACACTTAATCTAATAAACATTATAAACAGAATATCCAACATCTTGACTGATACCATACCTATATATTATTGTGGTGAGCATAAAATAATGGGATATGGTAAGTATGTAGTATACATTAATTTACAGTTGATGTACACATTTACTGTTCCACTACATCTAGTTGCAGGGAGATGAGCCAAGAGTGCCAGTGCAATATAGTGAAGCTATTTAGCTAATAGTAAACAGAGGTGGCTTGATGTGGTGAGCATTGTCTTATTGGTCTCCATGGGACCATCGCCGCAGTATATTAACATCATTTTAATGAAATATTTCAGAATATTACTTTGTTTTATGAGATGCCTTTAGTATTTTATTATCTCATCAGCCAGCAAATATTTGTGTACAAATATCTCTGCCCGTGCTCCCCTTGGCTAAGCTAAATGTATTAGCTAAGTCTAACTGTCTGTAACAGGTGTTTATTTATGTATCCTTAGTAGATCAGATCCTCTCCAAGGTAGATAAGCCAACTGTCAAGTTAGGTTGGGCACAAAAACAATATACATTTTTACCATGATAAAAATTATGATATGGATGATAAACTTTCTATGCATTCTCGATAAAGTCAGGTTTTCATTGTAATTTTGTCAATTTCCCAGCGTTCATAAAAGAAAGCTTTCATCAAAGAACAAGTATAAAAGGCAACCTGAGAGCAAAACCTAAAGCCATTTTGATGACATAAAATCCAAAGATGATGAAATTGTCTAAAAGCGGGAAATATAACAGGGCAAACGAGTAATAACGCAAATCACACAAGTATTCAGGCATTATACAATTGAATGGCATGATTGAGGAAATAGATAATAAAATCAAGTCATTTGGAACTATATGCCATTTCAAAAGATTTCAAGCAATTATTTCACCCACTCGTGGTCTTTGCTTTCAATGGGCTTAGCATAACGTTCATAGTGAACAAAATGTTATAGGACACAACACTCCCACATATTATTAATAACAAATGCTGAACTATATACACGTTTTTGACAATGATAGTGTCAGTGATATTATACCCATATGAAATTGTTAACACTCTAAGTTGACACTCCAACTGTTGAAATTGCCAACTAATCTCATAAATGTTAAAATTAAAATAGATTCACAGAGACCCCGCAGCAGTTTATTTATTTTGTGTTCAGCATTGTCTTGATATGCTGGTTCTGTTCATATAATAAAAAAAGAAATGAAAAAGAACCTTTCTGAATCTTCCAGCTTATGTCCTGCACAGGGACATGTTTCTTTACACTGAGCTTGGTTATTTAGTTCAGATTGTTGTTTTTCCCCAGATTGCTCTTCTGTTCTGTTTACTTTTATTTGTTCACTTGTATGTGTCTCTACCTGAAAACACCGCAGTTTATTATCCAACAGAATTGCACTCAAAATAGTTTTAATACCTAGCTTGAGCACTATATTACTGGGAATTCACACTCTACGTGTACATTGTGATATTCATCAAAATCGAATTATGAGATTATGTTTTTTGCCAGATCGCCCAGCCCTATTTCAAGATATTCAATGACATATGCCTGTATATCTATTACAGTAGAACTGTAACAGAGCCACCAGTAGAGCTACCAATAGAGCTACCAGTAGAGCTATAAATAGAGTTACCAATAGAGCTACCAATAGAGCTACCGATAGAGCTACCAGTAGAGCTACCAATAGAGCTACCAGTAGAGTCGCACACTGATGCATGCACACTGATGCATACACACACACCAATGCATGTACACACACAGACGTAAATACACACAAACACATCATATACAGAAACACACACACCATAGTTCAACAAGGCATCGACGTAGATCCGTTATATACAGGGCTGGACAGTGTGAGGTAGTAAGGAGTGATGAGGTTGTGGTTTCTGATAGAATGAGTGTCATTTAATCTGATGACTAATCCCTGATGATGAGGTGACCTTACGTCACATCTTCAGACCTTCAGGTGTCTTCTTGTCACATCTCGTGTACTAACTTTACTAAGTGAAATTGTGCTGTACAATATCGTCTCGGGTGTATCTGATAACAGTGATTCCATTAGGCAACCTGTCATAGTGATCTATGACTTTCTAATACTGTATATTCATACATCTTTTTCACACATTTTATATACAAAATAATATGCATGCATGTGTCAGTTATCAATCTTGTTAATTACTGTAGACAATATAAACTTGTGTATGATGTTGATCAAAGCAATGGCCTAGTCAGCTACAGAGGCTACTTCCACCCAGAACATTTCCTAAATGTTTGTGGTGCAGGCCCCAGGACTCTCACCCCTCAGTAAAGTAGTGAAATAATGAGCAGACAGCCAAGTCTTTATGCTGTTTGACTGCTAGGAATATGCTAAGATGCAAAACACACTCATGGAGACACAGCACACACACACACACACACACACACACAGATCGAGAGAGATAGAGATAGATATGCAGGGTTAAGAGAAAACTGTTTTCTAATGATGACTTCAAATGAATGCTTACAGTGAAAAACTAGGGACTTATCAGGATATCCGTAGAGTTAAAATCCAGTAGGTCTGTCTATGACTGGGAGTTGTGAGGGCTGTGTTTGCCTATGTAATGTCTTGTGTTTTTCATTTGGTTTTTGTAAAGTTGTCTCTGTGTTGTTTTGAACGTAGCCTTCTGCTCTGTGTTCGTGCTAATGTGTGTTTTACCAGTTTCTGATCACTTGCTCTCTATCAGTTCCTATATAGTTCAGTTCGGTTTGTAGCTTCTGTCACGGTCCAACTAGGGAGTGGAGGCAAGCGCAGGAGTGAAGGGGTAACTTTTAATGTAACCAACAGAAAAACGAAATCGAGTGCCGTACACTACAAAAGGGAAACACGGAGTTCAATAACAAGAAACAAGACATTAACGACGCACATTGCACATATACGTACAACAAACAACGACCGACCAGGACAGGGAGAAAATGGCTGAACTAAATATACAGACTAATAAGGAGAACAGAAACGGGTGGTGTCAAAACACAGGTAAAAGGAATAAACAAATTAAGTTAAACGAGAACAGGAAGAACCAAACAAGGACATGACAAATCATGGACACACAGAAAACATGGAACGGAATAGTCCCAACAGGCTGGGACCGTTACAGCTTCTCTGTGAGGTATTGACAATGTATTCAATAGAGTTTTGACTACGACTCTGCCTTAGTCCTTTTGTGCCTCTCCCGGATCTGACCTTTATAAGAACCTTATGCTTACAATGTGCCTTATGTATTTTGGATCGGGTTGTTTCTAAAACATCATGGCACACTGCGCTTGGATCCACTCCCTTGTCCGTGCATTCATGACAGGGTAGTCAATTCCTGACTCCTTCATTGTCATAATCTGATTAGCCCACAGACAAATTCTCCTTAACCCAACTTTACTCTGAAAAAAACCACATACATGATAAAACAGTTTGTCTTTGTAAGGAAATTCCCAAACATATGCACCCTGAACGCTCTAAAAGTGACTACTTCGCAATCTGACTATCAATACATTTAGATATACTGTACATATTCTCACCTGTTAGCTAGTGCTATTATGAGTGACAGAAACAGAAGACAAACAGGGAGAGGTTCCCTCCTCCTGTCCTTCCCTCCCTACCTGCCTCCTTCTTCCTCCCCAGAGTCTGGGGCTCATAGATAATATGTGTCTCTGTCACTGGGCCAGCTGGTCTGCAGTGTGCTGTGCTTCAGGGAGGTAGCATGGTTGAAGGTCGGCTCAAGGTCAGGCTTGGGTGCAAAGCTCCCACCAGACACCTACACACACACACACACACACACACACACACACGCACACACTGGACAATTTTTCTTTTGAAGCAATGCTTATAAGTTAGAGTATTTCCTTGACACCAGCTGATTATAGAGCCCTTTAGAGTCTGTCCAGCTACACGAACCATCATTAATCTACAGGTTAACTAATACCCGATAGAGCCCTAAAATCCGTCAATTTGACCAGGCTGTGAATTACACCTGGAAGGTATCAGAAAATCACACCTCGAAGGTATCAGAAACGAATGACAGCAACAAAGACATTTATTTAAGGCACTTGACTCAGTAAAATCTATTATTTCCACACTTGCGTTGTAAAACTGTTTTACATTGCACTACGGTTGTACAGTTGTATAGTTATTATTATTGATGGTTCGTCTTATGTTATCTTCGTATTTCTATATTATAATTAATGTAAATTTTTTACTTTTAACTGCACTGTCGGGAGTAGAAAAATCAAGAATTTCATTGCCATAACTTGTTATTGCAAATGACATATAAACCTTTAGAACTTGAACTGAACTAACCTAGTAAGTTCAGGTAATAGTTAACTTGAAACTTTAAAATTGAGCCACAGTTAACTAGTAGCTAGCTAGTACAAGTAAGCTAATGCTACTAGCGTTCTCTCAACTCAGTTAGGACAGTGGTTCCCTAACCTCTCCTGGGCCCCCCCAAGCCTTTCCATCCATTAGATGTATCCCAGAGCAAGCTCACCTGATTCAACAGGTAAGGGATTGTTGATTAGTTTACACGTTGATTCAGGTATGCTAGCTCAGGGATACATTTAATTGATGGAATGGCTGGGAGTGGGGCAGGAGAGGTTTGGGAACAACTGAATTAGGATAACATAATATATTCCTTATGCTTATATATTCCTTAAACTATGCTTTCAGGGAGCTATGTTTCCTGAACAAATAGCTAGCAAAACAAGAAAATTGTCAAGACACAGCATTTGTAAATGCTGCACAGCTAAAAGCACCTGCAGGAACTGGCATTGCTAAGCTGACAACATTATACAGTACAAGGACACCATAATGCTAATTTTAAGCAGATGTGCACAGCATCAGTTGACAAAGGAGTCTACTGGCATTATGTTACTGCAGGTTTTGTGGCAATAAAAGGCAGGAGGCAATTGCATTTGTGAAAATGCATTACACTGTGACAGAGCTATCACTAATGTTGCAAAATCACATTGCTGGCTTTCCTGGAAGATATTTAACTTTTTGTGTGATGCAAACATTTTCATTGTTATAATTATTGCCCTTTTCTGGCCTGCAAAACATTTATGATTAACAACTTACAAAACAAAAATGGCGCTCCATTTATTGTCTAAATCCTGATGTGGCCCCAAACCTAAATAGTTTGCCCTCCCCTGCCTTAATCTATGTAAAATGATACAACCAAGACTTGTTTATCAAAGAATGTCAACAATATTTATATTATTTACAGATTTATTGTTTTATATTATGTTTTTCCTCAGTCTGTGTAAGGAAATGTATCTAATGGTCCAAAAATTATCTCACAATGCTTCACAAATAGACCACAACAAACCCCTCACACCTCTTACAGTGGAATAAAACCATATGTACACTACCAAGAAGAAGACAAAAACAATAATCTCTGTAAAAGGGGACATATACAGTACATACTGTATTTACAAATTATTATCCCCTATTCCTTTTGAAAGGCATTAATATGAGAAATGTCTTAGTGACCCACATATTTTGTAAAGGGTACTTAGAGTGGAAAAGCCCATTTTTATTTCACTGTCCAATCAAAATCAGGTCTAGAAGAGTTATAGTTTTCATTTTTCTGATACTTGTTTGAACAAATAGTACAGGTGTCCAGTATTGAAATTCAATGAGCTGGAAATGCCTGGGGCCTTTTCAAATGATTTTTTATTGCTAATGACAAGCTGACTGCAGAATATATTTTTCATGAATTAAACAACGAGCAGAACAATGTATAAACGATTACATTAAAAAGGCAATTAGGGAAAGAAAATCCATAAATGGGCTGATGGTTAGTACCTGTTGTGTATTATGTATTATACTGTGATGGTGATGTATGTATTAATGATTGTTATTTATATATATACATTATAGTTGTGTTGACTGAGAACACTCAGGGATTCAATCTAGCAACCTTTTGCTTGCTGGTCAAGTGCTCTACCACGATGCCCACCGTTACCCCAAAACGTAATGAGGGTTAAAGCATCAGCTACACACCCCAGTGAACCCAGACTCCAAAGCTTGTAAAGTTTGAATCTATTAAAAGCCTTATGTTACTTTTCAGCCCAATGCTGCTAGTAATTTTACTATGTGTTGGCAAAAAAAAATAGGAAGCATTAGCATTTCTCGCTGTGAAAAATTGCTTAGAGCTGTTACAAATCTACATAAACCATAAACACGTCTGTCCGTGTGTGTTTGTATGGAGTGTTGAATTCTGTGGTTTTATGCTTTGGCGTCGCGTGTTGGGGCCTTTGATGGATAGTGGTCAATGGTGTAAATATATTCTGGGGTATTTTTGTACTTAAGTACATTCCCTTTTAACACTGATTGCGGTAGGAGAGATTCACTCAGTTTTATTTATTGATCAAACAACTGCACCACCCTTTTCAAAATGTCCAGGCCCTGATGTCAAATATTTTTTAGATTGCATTCCGGACCGTTACTTGGATACATCTTCTACCCAGCATGCCACTCCATCCACAAGTCAAGCGAGTTAATGAATATGTAAATCGAGACAATCTATTGGTTTTTTGGAGAGTTACTAAACCCACTGTCTACCCCTTTCAAGTTTACAGTGTTTGTAGCGAACTGAACTACTTCCTGGTTGATGCTACATTACTGTCTAACACTAATAACTAGAATTTATTGGTAATCAATGACCTCAGTCCTTTAGCCTTTAATTGGGGAATATTGGGGAAGAATGTGAGGATGTGTCACATTCTGATAGGTCCCTCTCTCACTCAGATAGAGCACCTACACCTGTTCCTTGTTTTGGCCCTCACCTGTTTTCCTGATCACTGTCCCTATTCAAGTTCCTCTTGTATCTTGTCAGTCATTGTTTTGGATTATTTCTTTAGGGTGTCATGATGGCTGAGTATAGTGGTGACAATGTGCAACCCTGTCTCTTCCCTCTGTAAGGGAGATCTTTTCCTATAAATGGATGACTTGGAGAACCCCCAAATGTTCTTCTTGGAAAGAGTTAATGCCATCAAGAACATCTGTCTTCAACAATTACTTTTCTTATTCCAAAATGTGGCCATGTTCACAGTTTAGCACTTAACTGTATCTTCAAAACATTTGCTTTAAACTATAAAAACATAGATTAGGTTGAAATAGCCTTTGTCAATACAAATTGCAGGGAGGATTGGTTCTCCCAAATTATTGTACAGCTGGTCTGCTACTCTGTCATGTTCCCATCAAGCCAAAACTGGATTTATACCTCCATCTGTACACTTACTGCATTTACGACCTGAGAGAGGGAATGATCGTCTTAATGTAGATGTTTATGAACAGAAGCACTCCATTGACCTTACACTGGGGTCTATTTTTTCAACTAATTGAAGGCAACAGCATTACCTGATATTTTTCTTTGGCATCAATAATTCAGAAAGACTGGGAAAGTAATCTTTAGAAGACGGAATGCCAAGCAAGCTAAATTGTGTTTATTTGAAGTCAGATGTATTTCTTTCTGATAGTGTTCAGTGTTTAGAGGAGGCCGATCTATCAAAATGGGAAAGTGCAGAAATAAAGGAAATTAGTAAAGGAAGATATCAAGAAAACAACTAACATGATATGAAAGGTTAAAGAAGAAAATGGAAGTGCAGAAAACAATGGTTGCTAATATGATGAGACCAGAAATTAAGGACCATTTTATACTGTTTTGGAAAGTATACTGGAAAGAAAAGTTGCCTTATTTGACTTAACTTATTTACTTCACTTACTTTACCTATTTCCTAGAAAAAAAATTGTGGACATTTGCTTGACCCAACAGACCTACCATAGAGAGGATTGCCAGTTTCAATCCAAGGATATGTAAGCAACTCAACTTAAATATATTTAGCTACTTAAAGCTACCTCATACTACAAATTCTCCATAGTCCTTTTCTAGCCAACTATAGCAATCACAGACTTGAACCATGTTCATTGTTTGAGTTGTCCAAAAAGGTCCTGTTTTTCAGCAACAATTCTTATATTTGTTGGCCTGTCCCCGGCAACCGGTGTCCCTCAGATGAAAAAGCTGAATTGTAAATGAAATTAGCCCAGGAGACTCGCAGAGGCTGGGGCAATTGGCCCACACCACACAGGTTAGGGGTATTTGGAATGGATTACATCTGGCTCACATCATCTCTCTCTAGCGACTGGGTTTGGTGGCTTGGGTGACTGTGACCTCAGCTGTAGTTGAAGAGCGGAGATCTTGTTCCTTCTGTCACACAAGGCAGCAGTATGCCAAACAGAAGAGAGTCGGAGGTGCTCCGATGGACACATATATCTACATTGACTGTCCTGGTAGTTGCAGCAACACAACAGTGAGTCTTTGTCACAAGTTAGACATCATGTCATTGTGTGTCAAATGGGGGTGGGGAAATTGCACGCGACGAATATTACTAGAGGACACTGGTTATGTAAATATTACTCCAGAATGTCAGTAAATCATTAAGGAACATTTTTATTCTAAGTGAAATTCATCATGTTCACACAGTAACAGGCCATACCAATGACTCCAGATTGACTCAAAATGTGTCGTGTGTAGCTCCAAAATATAATTTTGTCATAATTCATATTTCAGCAATCCGTTCTACAGATACCCGAAGCACACTGCCTGCTGAAAGTGAACAGGGTACATGAACCGGAGATGTGGTTTTAGGCTATGGATGAGAAAGTCAGCTTGTCAGCTCCTCATTAACTCAGTTGGAAACTTGCCACTTTGCAATCTATTGCAGAATCTATTAACAGCTAGGATACCACTAGGTGCAGTCTGCTTTACTAACTCATGTTAGGTTGTTCAATAGATTGGCACAAAATTTACAATAGGCTATGAAAATAAAAGATCTGTTTCAGTAAATCAGCTTGTGAGATCCTTTAAGAACTAAGCCTGATCTTTTACATTTACCACATCATCATCTAGAATTTGAAGCACCTAGTTTACCATACAAATCGCATCGTTTATAATACAAGAAAAAATCCCTAATTTAATTTCTGCATTAGATTAACATCATTTTAATAATTGCCAGTGAGGTAAAACCACTTAAGACCCTCAGGTGTCTTTTGTCACCGCTGACTACTAAATTAAATTGCACTGTGCAGCATCGTCTCAGGTGTATCTGATTCATTCCAGAAGATAACCTGTCATAGTGATTCATTACTTTTTAATACAGTATATTTTTATCTCTTTCAGAGTCAGACATTTCCTATCATTTGGGTTAAAAAGTGTGAATTTTTTAATAGTTTTCCATCTTGTTAATTAATGTAGCACTGACAACCAATTTTCTGAGGTTGATAAAGCAATAACAGTCATCTACTGAGGTTACTTCTATCCTGGATATTTCGAACATATTATGTGGCTCCAGTTTTCTCCTTCCTCTGTAAAGTAGTGGAGTAATGAGCAAACAGCCAAGTGCTATTTGACTGTCAGGAATGGCACACAACACACTCTCTCGTGCAATAATACACTGTCACACACACACACACACACACACACACTCAGAGACATAGAAACACGCTCGCATACACATTTATAAACACACACAGTGAGAGAAAGACAGAGAGAGATCCTCTACATTGAGCAAACAGTATCCTAATGATGGCTTCAAATAAAGGCATCTAGAGACTTACAGTGAAATACTAGGAACTAATTACAACTGAGGATATGGACATTCTCAGTAACTTTAGAGGAATATACTCCACTTTCATGTTGTCAGTTAAGGCATAATTAATTATTTTTCTACATCATAGAAAGATTTCAAAGAATTTTAATGCAATTAAAATCCTGATATGACAACATAAAAGTCATACACATAAAAAAAGTATATGTGTGTGTGTGTGTGTGTGTGTGTGTGTGTCTGTGTGTGTGTGTGTGTGTGTGTATAGTTTTGTGTGAGCACCGATAATTTGCCACAGTGTGTCTTCTCTATGTAGGAGTTTTAGTACAGTTGAAATTGTAGCGTAAAATAAAAAAACAATACTTAGGCGTATGATGTTGTGCAAATGTTTGCTTGAGTGTCTGTCTCTTTAGGGAAGTGTGTTGAAAAGCCTAGTGTGAATTCACACGCAACTTCTCACCTGACACAGACACACAGGCTGCAGAAAAATAAAGTGCTTCAGACACCTCCATTGATGAGTGTGACTGAGAAACAGAAAACGCTGTGTGTCAAGGTGAGCAAACATTTCTTAGTTGTGACAAACATGTCCCCATACGCAGGAGTAACAGTAAGTGGTATGGGACATACTGCAAAAAAGAGTAAAGAGAGAGAGAAAATGGGTAAAGTTAGAGATGGTTACATAAACTATATTTAAAGAGAAAAATATTTTCGAAGGTTTCTTCCTCACTCCATGCTAAAAAGCCATTTTGAATTTAATTGAGAGGAGAGGGGAGTGGCTGACTTTCCTGATAATTACTTCATGGAGTTATTTACCTACTTCCTATCGAGTTGTGTGGCTGTCCGACCCAGCTATCTACAAATGTACGTATTGTAATTGCTCTGGATAAGCGTTTCTGCTAAGTGACTGGACTATAAATGTGAGCGAGAAGATAGGAGAAAAGAGACAGTATACAGTGATTCACTGCTGGGGCTCAATTCCTCAGTCAGAAAGAAATATCATTGTAATGATAACATCTCACTATGGATGGTAGCTGCTGTATGACAACAATGGAAACTAGCAATAAAACCAAAACACCCAGCACTAGGTGCCATAAAATGTCATTGTACAGGAAATAAACTATAATTTCCATTCAATCAGTTTTACAATCACGTCATTCAGTTTTGTCACGCTCAACCATTCCTTGTTATTGTAATTGTTCCATCAATTTCTTCACTCAATCTTGATGTCACTCTTCCATTATTTCACAGCGATAACCACCCTTCCTTCCTCTCTCAGTCTGACGTGTATGATATCTGTTCATTTTCGCCTCCGTCTTTCTCTTTCTTCAAGGCTAGGTGGTAAAGCGGCTGGCAGGTGGCAGGTTTACTGTTTCTCTGAGGTGGAAATGTGGACCCAGACACTAATTCATCGACTGACTGCTGGATGCAGGAGGGCCACAGGGACAAGGCCTTATTTATATACTGAAGAGTCCAGACTCTCTTTGTTTCATAGCAGATGGAACAACGCAAGCCAACCTTGTATTAAGAAAGCAATGTTCTCACAATGTTCCTACACAGTAATTGGACATTTGTGTGGCAGACCAACTCGGTTAATGAAAGTAGTTCCACGTCCGCATCAATTCAAACGAACAGGGGGAAGACACAGTGGACCCGGGGAAAATCACACTACAGTGTTGTTGAGCAAAAACTATTAGAAATCACAGCCTTCCTGTTCTCCTGTCTTTGACATGGAGGAAAGAAAAGGAAAGCGAGGGAGGGAGGGAGGGCATCAATTAGCACTGACATGATGCTAACCGCTACCTGAATAATGCACAACCACAGTGTTAAATTCCAAATATATAATTCAAAATACCCCCAAACCCAGCGTAACAGAAGTTGAAAAAATATACCCATTCTGCCTAAATAATACACAACATAACCTACAAAATATAACCTTTGCGGTAAATTATGTAATCACTCCTATCATAAATAAATAGTTGGTTTGTTGGACCACGGAACATTTGTAGCTCAGTTGCTTAGTTGCTCAGTAAAGCAAGATGCTGGATTCCTGGTACCAGTCATATGTAAAATGTATGCATACCTAACTGTATATAATAGTCTCCATTACTCCTTGAAAATATTCAAATAGATTTGTTATTTGCCCGAAACACCTAATGGAAGGTTTCTTGGGTTTTAGAGCATAACCAGAGTCAACAACATATGTAATATTTGGACAGCAGAACATCAAGATGGTTCCACACCCGCTTATTAGGTACTGGATGTACTAGATATCAGTATGTAATAAAACTGCATAACCTTCATCGGTGAGATGCTGAGACAGACAAAACTAGGCCTACTTACACCACTAAATAGGGAGACCAAATATTCCACCCCAGACTTTTATTGCTTCAGTGACCTAGAAACCCTTTCGAATCATTTGTAATAAATCATTTAATTAGTGTACACTGCAGTACAATTGTACATTCAATACTCAAAGAGTCCTACAGTAGATTACCTCCTCTGCATCTGTTCTCTGGTGTCAACCATAACTCACAGTCTGGAAGGTCAGTAAAACAGTGTTTCAACTAATCAGTCAGGCAATCTCAGACACATCCAGCAGGGCCACTAGCAAAGACTCGCATCCCGAATGGAATCTTATTACCATAATAATGCATTAGGTTTAACCCCCATGGGCCAAGGTGAACGCGATAAAGTAGGGGTTAGGGAGCCGTTTGGGTTGCGACATGATCTATACAGGACCCTTCTGATGGAACAACATTAATAAGAATGGAAGAAAGTACACACAAATGCCCACTTCTCCAGAGCTTAAACAGAAAAGGGAAACAAGGTGCTCCCAGCATCAGGCCTTTTCATTTATTCCCCCATATAGTAACTAATGGAAATGTCCTGGGGTGAGGAATGCTTTTCTGGCATCATTAATCCAATCCATAGATGTCCATCAACAGCCATGACTAATCTATAAACTATGATTAAGCGCATGTGGGGAGGTGACTGTGTGGTCTGCACTGAAAGAACATGTTGAATAGGAACAGTATGTAAAATCTGTGCTGGTTTCTTAGTATATCGTCGTGTTGTCATTTATACCGACATTTGAGGGTAATGTGGTGAAAGAGAACGGTGGAGATTCATCAACAACAATCGTACAGAAACTGAATTTAGATCTGGAGGGGCGAAATCATTAGTGTTTCTGCCGTAATGGTATAATGGGTAAAACATTTCCCCAAACTGTTCATAAATCAGAAAATATGGCTAAAGGGGACATTGTTTTAGGTCAGAAAAATGTCTAGGTTAGGTCTCGGGTTCCCACAGCGATAGAAAGATAAACATATGTGTGTAGCAAGAGGTGGTACAGAAAATGAGTCTCGCACACACACATGCATATAATCACACAAAAACAAGAAAACACACACCTTCATTGCATGGCATTGTTTCCACACTCAGCAGACTGAAATAAATCTCTGACGGACTACCCATAACCCCCTGGGTGAATGTAAACCATTGTTTTTCTCCAAGATCTTTAATCAATACAGGCTTATCCCTCTGTTACCCTCGCTTATAATGACAGTGGTTCGCTGGATAAGCTGTAATGAAACTGTAAATACACAACCCAACCAGAATACTAAAGACTAAATTGTTCTTAGGCAGAAAACGGCATCCCAG
>JACXGJ010005076.1:40000-41215 GCA_016801105.1 Esox niger
AAAGGAAAGAGCTCATAATGAAATGTATAACCTATTTATCCTCTGATTCTACAGGGTACCATGAAATAAACATGAGAGAGAAATAGAATGGTAATCTGCTTCTGGCTTGAAACACATTGAAATCAGGCATTTGCTTCAATGCTGTGTAAGTGTGTGCGGGTGTGTGTGCGTGTGTGTGTGTGTGTGTGTGTGTGTGTCTGTGTTTGTGTGTGTGTGTGTTTGTGTGTGTGTGGAGGGCGTGTTGGGGATTAGGAACGAAATACATAACATGTCACAACTGAAGGAATGCTAGACATGAGTCAGCGTATGATGGTAAACAGATACATGCCCACACCCACTTCTTCCAATGACTAAAGAGAGTGAGGGATAGAGAGAGAGAGAGAGAGAGTGAAACAGTTGTAGAGCCAAATGTTATGGAGAATAAGTTGATCAGACGAAGGAACGACAGAAAGAGAGAGCTATAACAAGAGGATGATCACAGAGGATGAACAGATAGGGAGAACTATGAAAATGAAAGGAGGAAGAATGGAGGAAAGGAGACCATTTCTTTAATATGACAAAACACAGAGATTAACTGTTAACCCATCAATTACGGATCAGGCAGGGCATGATCCCAGCCACGGCCATAATACGACCAGCGCTGTGCCAAAAGGTGCTTAATCCGGGCTTTCTGCTGGTTCTGTCGGAGTAGGGAGAATGTGAGCGGCTGCCGAGTTAGTCGCCTACAGGGAGAAAACATGGCTATGCATATTTAACAATGACACTGAGAAGAGCTGGGCTCTAAGTTAACTGGGCTCTAACTTTATCCCTCTCTCCTCTTTAACCAGAGCGCTCTCTCTCTCTCTCACACACAAACACACACGTACACACACACACACACACATATACACACACATACACACACACATACACAAATACACACACATACAAGGTCCCTAAGACATGGAGGTATGCAGTGTTGGGTTCATTAGAAACCCATGGACGTTTAGGATTTGTCTTCGTGTCCATGTGTGGGTCCATGTGTGTGTGTGTGTGTGTGTGTGTGTGTGTGTGTGTGTGTGTGTGTGTGTGTGTGTGTGTGTGTGTGTGTGTGTGTGTGTGTGTGTGTCGACGAGTCTATTGTGTAACAGAGAGGTGTACCTAACATTGATCTGCGTGGTGTGACATTCCGCATGCTTGCGTGACGGAAAGTACGAGACATCGTAGGCCAACATC
>JACXGJ010005077.1:0-41211 GCA_016801105.1 Esox niger
TGACCATAGTGATTAGAGACTGGAAGGGGTCTTGCAGGGAGATTGCGACCGTGCATGACCATAGTGATTAGAGACTGGAAGGGGTCTTGCAGGGAGATTGCGACAGTGCAGGACAATAGTGATTAGAGATTGGAAGGGGTCTTGCAGGGAGATTGCGACAGTGCAGGGCCATAGTGATTAGAGATTGAAAGGGGTCTTGCAGAGAGATTAGTTGACAAGCATCCTCCAGTAAAGACGAGGTCAAGCACTTTACTTGCCTTGGAATGTACTGAGGTGAAAAGCGAAAAGTGTTGGAGATAAATAAATCAAAGGCAGACATTGGGAGGTTGATGTGGCCCATTAAAATGATTTGTGAACCATTGTCAAGCTCATCAAGAAGTCTGTAGTCATCTGGTGGACATGGGGCTCTAAAATCATGGCATTTTGCCTTGAGTAGGACTGGCTTTGCTGAATGCAACTTTGCTCAGCACAGAACTAACAGTCATGCACAAACAAAAAAAAATGTCTGGGTGTTGCGAAATGTTGTGTTTTTAGGGAGACCTGGTGGGTGACAGATAATAATAGTGGAACACTGAGAGCATGGAAATAAATTGAGGACGTGGGTAAGTGAATTGGGATTGTGAAAATATCCTTGTTGGAGAAAATATCAGCCTTGTGCCACCACCATGACAACTATATGCTCTGAAACTATAGGACAACACATGGTTGGGACAACACATTTGTGCTTTGCAGCGTCACTTCAACAGCACTAATAAAGTAACGCACTAACTAAAAGGCTATGACTCAATGAGTCTCTATGTAAAGACAGTGGGTCTGGCTACAGCTCAGATAAAAGGGCAGAGTTGCGGAGACATCAAAAGGATCAAAGCAATCAACTTGGATAACACCAACCAAGCAGCAAAGTGTATTCAGGAAAAAACATGAGCAGAGAGCAGAGACCCGTACCTCTCAATGTTGGGAGTGCAGGAAGACTCCAGTGGACCATTTACAATATGAACTGCTGCTGCCTCTGGTGATGTGTGTAGAAATCTGGGGAGTCAGGTGAGAACACTGCCAGCATAGATCAACTATGAATGAAATTGCAGACTAATTGCAGACAATTCCAAGCAGCACATACTGATTGCTATCAACTCCCTGAGACAAGACACTGGAGTCCTGCTACTGTCAACGACATTCCTGATACTGAAAGGTGTTACCACATCAATTAAGGACAAACACGAGGAAGAAACCGCCGATAACTTTTGTACGCAAAACATAATGCACTGCACACAAAAATCCAAAAGGTGGAGCCACAAACTATTTACTACGCAAATGGAGAACAGCCACTTACTGTAGGTGAGCAAATGTAAGGGGCTGATTTTACAGACAAAGATTACGCCTAGTCTAGGACTAAAATAAATATATTTTTCCCCTGGCCTGGTGCCAGGATGAGATGACTGAGTGGGCACCCCTTGCCGGAGAAGAAACATTTTATATATGGGGAAACAGAACTGAGGGGGCACGAGTTTCTATCTGTGGGGGCAATGCCCCTTTTGCCTCCCCTGGCGCCAGGCCTGCCTCTTCTGAGTTCTCACCCCTGAATTATGAAAAAATACAGAGTGCTGTGCAGATGCTCAACTCTAGAGGAAGTACAAGAAGCTCTCTCCCCATTCATGTTTTTGTTTAATAATTTTGAAGACACTGAAACATTCATGGACGAAATAGACAAAAGAGGACTTAGTGAACATTTTGAAGTTCTCACTTAATTATGTTTGTTGAAGAGGATACCTATTGGCCAATGCTGGTTTCCACACAACAAAAATTACAAGATCCAGAAAACACAATATAGATTGACGAGACAAAGAGACAAGAAACATCAGTTGTTTAGCAAAAGTAAACTGGACAGTGTTTTGGAAGTGTTCACATGGCCATACAACATGATAAGTTGAGACCAAAGCCTACAGAATCTGGGCAAAGCTGAATACAAAGTACATGAAGAAACAGTGTTGAAATGTAATGTTTTTATTAAGTGATTAAATGTTTAATTGTCTAACTGGCATATCATTTAATTTTGTATTTTTGGTTATGCCATTAACTTTATGATTTTGGGCTACATTAATTGATTTTCCATAATGTCTGTTGTGCTCTTTTGGACCTGTTCTGCTTGTAATTGATGCTATTGAATTGAAGGGTTAAATGAGACATCAGATAATCAATTTCAAGATATTCAACACTTATTTTTCTCCAAACAATATTAAGTCCATAAACACGTCATTACTCTAAAATTAAAAATGTGCTTGTTCCAGGCACCCTTGGATAAGTTCATTTTTCTGTAAACAGATGCTGACCTTCATGCAAATTGAAACTGGCCACCTTTCTGCAATAGGCTATAGAAAATTCAACACTTCCAGTTACCAGTTTCAACTTTCTAGAACAATGTTGTTAAATTGAACAGTGCAAGTCAAAGGAAGGAGAAACCATCATAATGATTTTTATGAAAACTAGTCAGATCAATACAGCAAAACCAACAGGTCTCGGCAAAGGACCTTTAGGATGCTGAAGTTGTTGCTCATAGGTCCACCGCACAATATACCTTACACAGCATGTTCACATTGGTGTAATAGTTGAATCTATGGAAAATGCATAAATGGTAATCCTGTGTTAACGTGTGCAAAAGAGAGGCTTGTTTCACTTTGTAACATGTAGACCTCAGATCAACTGTATTGTAACCTCAGTAAGCAGCATTCTCAACCATCAACATCCTAACGATGGCCCTCTACTGAAACAGTTATATGCCTATGAATACGACAAGCCACTCAAAAAGGTCACTTGCCAGAATGAGTAGCTCTATAGTCACCTCCCAAATGTTCTGCACTACAGTACTGCTCACAGCATTCAGCCCACTCATACTTACTGGGGAAGCTTTTAGTTAGAAACAGTTTGCTTTTTTGTTGGCTGTCTAATGAGCTAGCTAATTTTACTTGTATATAATCAGTTAGTTTGTGATATAATTTTGGTGCCCATTTATGGAATTGATTAATACAACACCTGAACCGGGTTGCCATTTGTCTGCCCTACTCTGCAACATACATGGAAAGCAGGAAACGTGAATAGAACAAGAACAACTATATGCAATTTTTATCACCCTTAACCATAGCTCTGTTATTCTAGACAGTTCATCAGACAGTTCATCAGACAGTTCATCAGACAGTTCATCTGATCATTTCTATTCTGAATAACGTATTTGCTTCAAGCCAGTGAATAACAGGAAACAACATCAACACTTAGATGTAAATGTCAATTCTTACACAAGCCTTTATCTGTGGGTGACCCTGAGGTCCCCACAAAGGTTAATCAAAGGCTAGTCATGTAAGCACAACTCTCTATCAATATTGATAAACGCATACTATATAACAAATGTATCCAACAGTTAGCAGCCGACACTGCTAGCATTTCAATCAGTTATGTCACTTGCTCTGAGACCTTGAAGTCTTTGTTTTATTTGAAACACAACATATCTAGTTGATTTGCATTTCTGTAAATCAACTTTAATACAGCTCTGGAAAAATTGCAGTAGTCTCAACTTTTTTGAAAATGAAATAAAAAGGTGTAGTTGTCTTGTATTTTTTGTATATAAATCATACATTTTTTTTATCTGAAGTATGTGGCCAATGGGTGGTCAGTGTATCAGAGAGAATCTGACAGATTTAAAACAAATTGACAGAATGTAATACGACAGAAACATGAAAGCAGTCATGTGGGAAGGAAAAACGTGGGATTTTCCGTGTGCCTCTACATATGCTGCCCAACATTGTTTATATTCCCACGTGTTCTGTACTTGTGACTAGGCACAAATATGGAAATCCAGAGGTACAGAAAAGGGCTTCAAGGACGCTAAGTTGCAGATAATATAAATAGACTGCTGATTGTTGAAGTTAAGTCAAATCTGTTTTTACTTATCTGACAGCATGAACACATTTCAAGCGGGATTCCTTGTTGTATTGGGCCTTTCACTTGGTGAGCAGCAGCTTAACACAATCAAATTTTAACAACAGTTCAAATGAGCATTTTGTCATTGATTTGTATAAATTATTATCTTCCATTACCATCATCAGCCTTTTCAAATGTATTAAATGGATGAAGAAAATAATGTGTTAACATTGATTTGTATCTGACAAATCCCTTTGTTTCACCTTACTTGATCTGGCTCATGTGTTTTTTACAGTCCAGGCATCGAAACCTGACGACAAGTCCCTGTGGCAGTTCAGAAAAATGATCCTCTGCGTCAACCCTGATAGCTGGCCAACCCTCGACTATGCAGACTACGGCTGCTACTGTGGCAAGGGAGGCTCCGGTACCCCTGTGGATGATCTGGACAGGTCAGGGTTAAAGGCACAAATGACTGGGATTGAGAATATAGCACCAACACCTCTAGTCCATGCACATCCTAACCATTAATTACTTTGTTGACTTGACATCAATTAAGGTTCTACTTACAATTGATATAATAGTCATTTAGCAGAACTGCAGTTAGTGCCTGCATTTTGACATTTCTAGGTGGAAAAATCACAGAACTCAATAGTAAATATGTTGTACTCAATGAATCAAGTTAGTGCTGGAACTAAGGCAATACAAATAGTACATTTGATGCTTTTCATTCTTTGTTTTTTATCTCTCCTACCAAAACTGGCCAAAGTATTGTGGGCGTGTATCAGTTCAAACAAATGATAATTTAATTCTATGACATCACCTAACAGCTGCTGTCAGGTCCATGACTGGTGCTACAATGAGGCCATGCAGCACAAGGACTGTTGGCCCATCTTAGACAACCCTTACACTGAGTTATATGCCTACGAATGCGACAAGACTCTCAAAAAGGTCACTTGCAAGAGTGAGTAGCTCTATAGTCACCTCCCAAATGTTCTGCACTACAGTACTGCTCACAGCATTCAGCCCACTCTTTACCTTGGTTGTCCTTTCATCTCCCCTCTCCTCCTACATCCTCCTTACCATTCTTTCTCTGACATTCTTAGGTAACAACAATCCGTGTGAGATGTTTATCTGTGAGTGTGACAGGAAGGCTGCTGAGTGTTTCGGCAGGAGCACCTGGAATCCAGAGCATGTGCACCTTCCCAGCAACAGGTGCAAATAAGAGACAGAAAACCCTGCTCATGCAGGACGGACCTACAACCACCAGATAACAATGGTTCAAATAGCCCCTTCAGTGCAAATAATTATTATTAGTTCTTAACCTTATTCCCTACAAGGGCCCCTGCGTCCAAGAAAATATTTCAGAACCCCCGTATATGAGAGCATAAATCTTCTGTCTTATTTCACAGCAATTTTCGTCATGTTTTCATTGTTTATTAAAATGAAAAAGAAATATCCATTACAATGAGCCTATATTGCTTGATTATAAAAACATACAAGAATATGTGGATTGGATTATTTAAAAAGAATTGTGATTGCAAAAGCTTATTACAGAATTTTTTAAGGCTGCCCATTTATTCAACTTGACTATTCTTTAATAAAAAAGCAAGAATTACATGTGGTAACATTTTTACTAGCCAACCCTAGGCAGAAAAATTAAACAGGTGAGAGTGAAAGTTCTGAGAAACAGGTCCAGCGTTATGGATTTCACATGAAATCAGAAATTGCCTCAGAACAATTATAGTTAGAAATGATTGTAGAACCCTACTCTACAGATGAAGTGAAGTCACAAAATTAGAAAAGTAATCCCACTTTATGTTAATGGCACAACAAACATTGGTTATGGATGCGATGGAGATTCGTTTGGTAATTCGCCACTTTTATAGGATGGGTTGGTTGCATAGAAAAACCACAATTATTAAGCAACTGTTTTCTGTTTTACATTTGTAATCTATTTAGAACAATTTGCAGATTATATGTTTTCGTTTGACATTATGGAATTGTATTTGTTGCTCATTGGCTCATTTTCATTTGGCAGCAAGCAATAAGCAACAAAAAATCCTTTAGCAACATAATCCCTCGCTATGTAAGTGGCACTCAGGTGGGACACTAGACTCTAAAGTGAAGCTTTCTGAAAAGCACTGAGACTGCTGGTTTGGTGACAAACAACTCGTCTGCACTACGGAAACAGCCCAGTGACTGGCACTTCACTGGAGAGCATTACATTACTCCATTATAGGTTGTCATAATGTTTTACCCGTGTGATGTATTCCTCTACTACGGAAAAGGATATGCTTTATTATTTTCACATTTCCCAGCATGTACTATAGGATTTAATGAATTATACTGTGTCGATAAAGATGAACTGTGACAGTTCCATGGTACCGAGGAGTTTAAGACCCAGCAGGCCCATCCAGTGCCTGTGTAACGGGACACAACCATGGGCACCTGGGGGAGTCATTTATTTTCATCCTATCCCCTAAAAACAAAATATGCGCCCCTTCACAGTGTGTGTTGGGGCTTCCTAAACCTGGTGTAGATGTGGACATGATAGGGTAGGAAACAGGGAGGGAGGTATGGGGAATGGCAACTTGGAGGGGGAGGTGTGACTTGTTGGGGGAGTGGCAGAATATGAGCCGGTGTGTGGAGAAATATATTATCAACAGGTATCAGTCCTTTTTATTGTTGTATACTGATGGCTCAAGGGACCCAGTCAGTGGGAGGATGGGGGCAGGGGGAGTATAGGCCAGAATTTGGGGTCAAATTGTGTAACCGCGTGAGAGACCATGTGCCAGTGTACAGTACATGCCTGAGATGGTGGCTTTGATTGTTGGGTTTAGATGAAGCTGCTCAGGGTGGTGATTTGCTGTGATTCAGCTGCAGTGCTGAGTAGTGTGAACACTGACAGGTCAGATAGGGGGGAAATTTTGCTGAGATGATGGCATTTTTGATGAGATTGGAGAGGATGGGAGTGGTGGTGCAGTTTTGTTGGGTCCCAGCCCATGTTGGTGTCCGTCGAGAGCCAAGGAACAGAAATCAACTTTTATTGAAATTATTGCAGTATCATGTTATCCAGTGTTCCTCAACCCTGATCCTGGACACCCCCATGCCCTACATGTTTTAGATCTCTCTGTGCCATAACATACCTGATGTAGCTCATGAAGGACTTGATAATGAGCTGATCCTTTGAATCAGGTCTGACATAACAGGGAGAGATCTAAAACATGCAGGGCAGGGGCCCCCGATGAGCATCATTGAGAAACACTGATGTAATCCCTTAGGTGTTCAACCATATTTCTGGTTACACTGTGATTTATAGACATGGCTACCCAGAATTCCACAACACAGTGACGTGACATCCTGTGAACGTGACTACCTGTGAATGAGTAAAAACAGATACATAATCTGCTTTATCTTTACTTTATCTCAGAACCAAACAAAAAAAGTGTACATTCATACCATGTTGGGAGGACCACAGTTGGGAGGACTGGGAGAAGACAGGAGGTGGATGTACAAATCCTACTGGGGCCAAGGGCAATAAAGGCTTTGATCTGGCCAGTAGGGCTTGACTACTAGCAAAGGCTGTGGTAAGCCAGTAGTAAGGGAAGGCAATTTAATGGGCTGCCATGGGGAGCCTAGGTAGAAGTGGGGTATATGGGGTGTAGGAAAGAGGAAGTGAGGTTGAATAGGCTGAGATTTGAACACACAGCGCAGAACGGTATGTTGTGACTGAAAGGGAGGGCATGAAACAGTTCTGTGTGTTGAGGGTCAAGTAGAGAAGACAGTGGGACGTGCTATTACTTTGAGAATAGTATGATTTGAACTGAGAATTTTTATGTTTATAACTGTGTTAATAACTCTATGAATTGGTAACTTTTTAAAACCTTCACCTATATTTGGCCCTGATAATGCATACAGTGAATGAATGCATATACTTCTATCTCTGCATCACGGTTGCTCATGATACCCTACTACATTCCTCCTTAATTTGCCTCGTTTGCACATCTGTTATGCCATTTTTACCAGAACAACTACTGTATTAACCCACTTGTAACATACACTATACCCAATACTTGTAATCTTTCCGCCCTCCTCTATTTGCCTTAATTGCACATTAAGTATTGCCATTTGTACTGCATTTGACTTCATTGCACATCTAAACCTTTCACTTAAACAAGATACATATACATAATACTTGTAAGTGCTTGTACATTTTCTGCCCTCTATTTGCACTTCTGGATAGATGCTTCTCGCATTTTGTTGTACTGTACGATTCAATGACAATAAAGTGGAATCTAATCTAATTGAGAAATGACATCTTGTTCTGTCTATTCTTGCCCAGGGTGTGAGGCACCAGGGGGGGGTTGGGATACTCATAAGCCCCCGGCTGAGTGCCGTTATGTTGGAGTTTACCCCGGTGGATGAGAGGGTCGTCTCCCTACGCCTAGGGGTTGTGGGGGGGGGGGAACTCTGACTGTTGTTTGTGCGGATGCCCCGAACAGCAGTTAGCAGTATTCAGCCTTCTTGGAGACCCTGAATGGAGTCCTGTACGGGGCTCCAGTAGGGGACTCCATAATTCTGCTGGGGGACTTCAACACGCATGTGGGCAATGATAGAGACACATGGAGAGGAGTGATAGGGAGGAACGGCGTCCCTGATCTGAACTCAAGTGGTTGTTTGTTGTTGGAGTTCTGTACTAGTTATGGATTATCTATAACAAACACCATGTTCGAACAAAAGGATGCCCATAAGTCAATCTCCTTGGCAGAAGACACTGAGGTAGTTAAACAGTTACACAGTGGCAAAGCTCCGGGGATTGATGAGATTTGTCCAGAAATGTTGAAAGCTTTGGATGTGGAGGGGATGTCTTGGATGACACACCTCTTCAACATTGCGTGGGTGTCGGGGGCAGTGCCTAAGGAGTGGTGGACAGGGGTGGTGGTTCCCCGGGGTATCACACCACTTTGCCTCTCTGGGGAAGTCTACTCAAAGGTGTTGGAAAGGAGGGCTCAGCAGATAGTAGAAACTCAGATTAAAGAGGAACAATGTGGATTCCGTCCTGATTGTGGAACAACCAACCAGCTCTTTACTCTTGTAAGGATCCTGGAGATGTCCAGGGAATATGTCCATCCGGTCTACATGTGCTTTGTGGATCAGGAGAATGCTTATGACCGGGTCGCCCGGGAGATACTGTGGGAGGTGCTGCGGGAGTATGGGGTGAGGAGGTCCCTTCTTAGGGCTATCCAATCCCTGTACGTCCAAAGTGAGAGCTGTGTTCTGGTTCTCAGTATTAAGTCGGACACATTCCAGGTGGGGTGTGGCCTCCGTCAGGGCTGCGCTTTGTCACCAATCCTGTTTGTAACGTCTATGGCCAGGATATCGAGGCGCAGTCGGGGTGGGGAGGGTTTTCAGTTCGGTGGGCTGGGGATCTCATCGCTGCTTTTTGCAGATGATGTGGTCCTGATGGCATCATAGGTCTGTGACCTCCAGCACTCACTGGATCGGTTTGCAGCTGAGTGCGAAGCGGTTGGGATGAGGATTAGCACCTCTAAATCTGAGGCCTTGGTTCTCAGCAAGAAACCGATGGAGTGCCTCCTCCGGGTAGGGAATGAAGTTTTATCCCAAGTTAAGGAGTTCAAGTATCTCAGGGTCTTGTTTGCGAGTGAGGGAGAATGGAGTGGGAGATTGGCCAGAGAATCGGAGCAGCGGGGGCGGTATTGCATTCGCTTTACCGCACCGTTGTGACGAAAAGAGAGCTGAGCCGGACGGTAAATCTCTCGATATACCAGTCAGTTTTCGTTTCTACCCTCACCTATGGACATGAAGGCTGGGTCATGACCGAAAGAACTAGATTGTGGGTACAAGCGGCAGAAATGAGTTTTCTCAGAAGGGTGGCTGTTGGAGAGGAGCCACTGCTCCTTTGCATTGAAAGGAGCCAGTTGAGGTGGTTCGGGCATCTGGTAAGGATGCCCCCAGAACGTCTCCCTAGGGAGGTGTTCCAGGCACGTCCAGCTGGGAGCAGACCTCGAGGTAGGCCCGAGACTAGGTGGAGAAATTATATTTCAACACTGGCCTGGGAACGCTAGCTGGTTTCCAGACCAGACTATGGTCCTCTGGTAGACATTTTCTGATTCCATAGTAACAATAAAATCATATTGCTTATTCTAAGTATTATCCAGTCATTTAGTAATGCCATTTTTTGTTTCGCCTCTGCTCACTGTAGGATGAGCCTACTACAGATAGCTATAGTTATGGCTAAACTTCTCAAGGGCTGTAAACATCTTGTTATATTTCTAAGCCGAAGTTCGCAGAGAAGCTGATGAGACATGTAGACTAACCATGTATAGGAGGGGGACACAAAGGGCTGTACTGAATATATATAGGCCTGAGCTCAGCCTTCAAGAGAGGGCTCTTGACCTGACTGCAGTGTTGTTGTTAACTTCGCTTAACTTGTGAAAAGAATCTACAGTCTCTGTGCCTTTCCCTTAGTGAGTACAAGTATAAATGTGTTTTTACTCTATGTAAAGTCTTCCAACTCAATGAGCATAATTATGCACAGGTTTTCCATTTATATAGGTCACTTAAAGAAAATAATTACAGTTCAGCTTTCATCACTGTATTAACAAAACAGTCTTGCCTTTAACATGAAAATAGGTGATTGAGGGAAAAACACTAGAACAGGTGCTTACATAAACAGGTATAAGCAAATGGTCGTAACAAGTCCACATCAAGTGCATGACCCCAACATTAACTTTGAGCTTTATCTAAGGAACATGCATGAGGTTAGAGCTCAGCATTTATGGTCCAAAAACCACTTCTTCTGCTCCAGTATCTCCAATAGGTGGGAGGTTTTAGTCAGATACTTCAGACAAAAGTGCATCAGCTAAATTACTTAATATCCGTGAAAATAAATATTCATAGCATTTAAAGAAAATATAATCTTTTTACTACACTCTAGAAATTACTTCATTCTAGCAATTTGTCAAATCTGAAAGTAAAAACAATGTACAGAAAATGATACTTCCCTCCTCAAACCCTTGATTATTCTGCTGTTTCTTTCTACATATTTGGACATTTTATGTCTATAGATATCTAAATTCTCACCACAATCATTGACAAAATTCCACAAATAAGGAACATCTAAAGTTTTATGCAATTAAAATAAATGCAAATGCAATATCCTTCATGGAAAAAGTTTGCACACCTGTCACGGTTGAGCATGGGTAAAAGGAGACAGACGCAGAGGTTTCAAATAGGCAAAAACTGACTAAGTAACAACAAAACTAAAGGCACAAATAGCAGGAACAGGCAACAGTAGTGATGGCCAAACGAGGCTTCATTGGCGGTATTTTAGCAGCAGGATAATATGCTGGCAACACTATTATTTATCACAATAAAAGCATCATTGAAATTTATGAGGCTATATTTATATAGCATGTCAAGCTCCACTGAACGTAATAAAGTCAATGCTGTCTATAAGTGAGGGGGGCCAGGCATATATGTTTTCATGGGGCCCAGGATTCCTGGCGATGGCCCCGCCCTAGACCTTGACCCCTTGTTGAATACCCCGGTAATACTCTTTGTTCGTCAATGGCTCTACTAACCTTTTTGGGGTTAGGATAGGGTCTTGCATGGTTCAGACATTGACATTACTCAGCAGAAATACAATGGTTTTGACAAGTTTACCCCAGGATAGGCATGGATGCACTTTGAAGCATGCATTCAGCAAATCCAGTGTTTTAAGGGTGCTGTCTAACCAGCAAAAATGGAATCCCATAATATAACAATAATCCTGCTTTATTCCACCCTACCCCTTAAACACAGGGACTCCAGTACTTACAGTGCGACAGTGCATTTACACAGAGCGAACATAAAAACAAAGGATTAGTCCTAATCCTCTCACTTGGAATGGATGGAACATCCAAATTAAATTGAATTAGCCACAGCAATGTAGTGCCTGCGATAGTGCATGCATCATTATTTAGAAATAATGCTGCAAGCACATTACCAAGACCGAAGCAGAAGGACATTCACTAAGAGAAAAAGGAGACCTGTCTGGCCAGTCAGAGATCAAACATCAGGGTCTCAGAACAAAGGACCGATTTATCTAGCAACAGTTGTTGACAACATTGCAATTCAAATAACAGACATATGTATAGTACCAGTCACCAGTCAAAGGACAAATGATAGTGATTAAAACATGTATGTTTTGAGGACCAAGATTTGCTGCAATTTTTCAAGGTGCACTCCCATCACATGTTCACCCCATTAAAAGTGCCAAGCTTATATAAAAACACACTGTTCCAAAATGATGGTCTCTCGTGGTCTAAAAGTGACCTCACCTTGTCTCACACAGACTACCACCAATCCCAATCCGAATGTGTTTCAGGTGTGCAGCAAGTTGTTTGGGGAGGGGATGTGCTGCTCTCTCTGTGTTTTAACAGGCGAAAAGTAGCTCTTATTTTGTTAAAGGTTTCTAAACCAATGGTTGGTTTGTGAGGTTGAACTTTTTTGCTAAAAAGAGATGTCAGATGGATGATGCGACAGGAGTGTACCTTCAAGTTTGACAGTCAGTAGCCAGCCAGTCAACATTCATAAAAAATTCACAAGGAACAGAGTTAAAGGATGCTGCTAACCAGTGCAGCCCATATAGCATTGAATATGTTCCACCAAAAGCTAGCTAAATAGCTGCTGTTGCCAAGTTATTAATTAGCTAGGATTAGTTTTCATGAATTAGCAGTTGCCTCCTCAAGCTGCTGCAATGTGCGCAGCTTGAGAGCTGCTCTTGAGAAAACATACGGACAGGAAGACATTCTATAATTTTGTGGAGCATTTCTATAAATGTATGACGCAAGCTGTTTGTGTCAGATGGAGTTAGCAGAGATGTTAAGATGTTCCTTTCCAAACCACTCTGTTAAGATAGTGGGCTAATTACATCAGTAACGGCAACCCTCCTTTGACTAGCATCACTCCTCACATGTCTCTACTACCATTTGAGCAATGCATTGTATTCACACTGTTTTGAATCATTTGGGGATCATCTGGGCCAAACGACCCATGTTACCTTAGTAAGAAAGGCAGACAATTTACATTTTGAACAGATGAATAGCCAATGCAAATCTAAAGAAAAGTATTGTTCATTTATCACAGTGTAAATAGGCCTTGGGATGTAAGCTACCAGCTTGCTTGAATTTGTCTTTCTTGTGTTAATGGTTAATAAAAACAACAATTAGTTCTCATACAGAGAATAACTAAACCACACATTGTTTTCCTTGCCCTGCAAGAAGTCTGTACAAGGAGACAGAAATGTGTGACAGGGTTTAGGGGATTAGTAATCAAATATTGATTTTCATCAAGGTAGAAGGATGGAGAGTGTAATCCATGTGGCCAGTCATCTGATGTGCTTAGGAACAGGAACACTTTTATCACTATTAAAATAGTACTTATATTCTATGCAAATACTTGGTTTACTTGAGTACAACTTATGTGTTTCCAAAATAATACATGCACAGTGGGGAGAACAAGTTTTTGATACACTGCTGATTTGACAGGTTTTCCTACTTACAAAGAATGTACAGGTCTGTAATTTTTACCATAGATATACTTCAACTGTGAGAGACGGAAACTAAAACAAAAATCACATTGTATGATTTTTTTATAAATAATGAGCATTTTATTGCATGATATAAGTATTTGATCACCTTACAACCAGTAAGAATTCCGGCTCTCACAGACCTGTTAGTTTTTCTTTAATAAGCCCTCCTGTTCTCCACTCATTACCTGTATTAACTGCAACTGTTTGAACTCGTAACCTGCAACGCCGCCCAGGCCTGTCTCGGCCGCTCTGAAATGCTGATTTCAGTGACAGACATTGTGGTTGGGGAATCCTGTTGTTTAGACAGAGATTTTTCTCTTTTTGTGACTTTACACATAACCAGCCTTTTAACACTAACCTCAGTACTGTGATGCCTAATATTATCCATTAATAATCCCAAAACATTTTCTAAACCCTAATGCAAGTACTGTAGTCATGACGAACCTGATGTTAAGGACCAACATAATAGAAATGTTATGGATCAACCTAATAGCCATTCATTAACAACCAATAGCACTGAGCAGAGGTGGTTAGGAACATAACTGCACCGATTGATGAACTGAACGTAATCACAGTTTACAAAATAGTTCCATATGAACGTTATTCCTGATAGTTATGGTTGCATCAATAGGAATTCATGGAAAAAATATATATATCATTGACCACTTTTGGTATTTGGATCATCAGTAATTTCCATTTGAATGCTAGTCATTTAGCATGACATATTCAGAGCAACTTACAGAAATTATGGTCTATGGTAAACAAGCACATTATCTCAATGAAACTGTAAGGGATAAACCTACTTTTCTGTTCTTCTTGCTAGCAATCTGTTATCATTGTACCATAAATTGGAAGAACAAAAGTAGTTTTTGTCCTAAAATAAGTACAAGTTTGCCCCAGGGCATATGTGACTCAGAGTTTCGTACAGTGGCAGGCAGACATGTAGGTGGATCTACAGACAGAAGATGAATATTTGGTTGAACACAGTGACAGACTAACCAGGCCATCTCTGCACCTGTGAATACCATCATTCAACATTCAAGCAGGCCAGGTCTCAGTGCTGTATGTGCTGAAGTCTAATTACCGCTCTCTGAGATCTCAACCTTCAACAGAGAAGTCCCACATATTGCATTAAGTTGGAGAGTAGCAACTGGCCGCAAATGTGAAACTGGAGGAGCCAGATTCATCACACTGTTCAGTACAGTATGAACCAATATAAGACAGGTCCATTACCCTTATCAAAGAACACGTCTTTAAACAATTGCCTTTGAAAATCTACGACTGATGTTAAAGTGTTAATTTGCTTAGCGCTGGGGTTTTGTTAGAAAAAATGCATACATGGAAGATTGCTGAGAATTACGTACACTAAAATCACAATTTAAAAGTTTTTGTTTGCAAATTTGCAAAAAACTTGGGCTTGTTATTAAAGAGGATTGAAAAGAGAAATGGTACCATGCACTGTAGAGTCAGTGAGTCATTTAAGAAATGAGATGGATGGCCTGAATAAAATGAATGTGACATTTGCCTTGATGAGCCCGAATGGCCTATCCAGTAAATTACAATTCACAGATAACAGAATGTTTCTCTTCAGCCAAATCAATGTTTCACATTTGGTCAAGTAATCCCCATTGATTCACTTGAACCGGCAAATACAATTGATTACAAGGCGGTTTTACACTTTATCATTGATTTCTGTGAGCCCAATGCCCATACTAAATTACAACTTATTGACAAAGGTAAAATGTGTGTGCATGGGCATTTGAGTCATGAGTGTGTGTGTAGTAATATGTGGTGAGGGATGCTATCTGCGGTTCTGTATTGAACATATATACAGGTATAATCCCATTCAAGGTCCAAGGACATTGTTTCTCTGTTGATTAAATGTACACATTATGACCACAGACAGGTGGAGTGGATAATACTGATAATCTCGTCATCATGGCATCTGTCAGTGGGTGGGTTATATTAGGCAGCAAGTGAACAATCTATCCTCAAAGTTGATGTGTTAGGGAAGCATATGAATCTGAGCGACTTTGAGGGCCAAATTGTGATGGCTAGACTAATGGGTCAGAGCATCTCCAAAACTGCAGCCCTCATGGGGTGTTCCCGGTCAGTAGGAAGTGGTCAGGATCTATCAAGAGGCGTATGGGGCTGCATTGACGCAGACCAGTCAGGGTGCCCATGCTGGAAATTAACCCCTGTCCACTGCCGAAAGCACCTACAATGGGCACATGAGCATCAGAACTGGACCACGGAGCAATGGTAGAAGTTGGCCTGCTCTGATGAATCATGTTTCCTTTTACATCAGGTAGATGGCCGGGTGCGTGTGCGTCGCTTACCTAGCAAACACATGACACCAGGATGCACTATGGGAAGAAGACAAGCAGGCGGAGGCAGTGTGATGCTTTGAGCAATGTTGTGCTAGGAACCCTGCGGTCCTGCCATTCATGTGGATGTTACTTTGACACGTACCACCTATCTGAGCATTGTTGCAGACCATGTGCACCTTTACATGGCAACAGTTTTCCCTGATGGCATTGGTCTATTTCATAATGTGCCCTGCAACAAAGCAAAAACTGTTCAGGAATGGTTTGAGGAACACAACGAGTTCAAGGTGTTGACTTGGCCTCCGAATTCCGCAAATCTCAATCCAGTCAAACATCTACATGGGATGTGCTGGACATGTAATCCGATCCATGGAGACCCCACCTTACAACTTACATGACTTAGAGGATCTGCTCCTAACGTCTTAGTGCCACATACCACCGCACACCTTCAGAGGTCTAGTGGAGTCCATGCCTCGACAGGTCAGGGCTGTTTTGTTGGCAAAAGGGGTACTTACACAATATAAGGCAGGTGGTCATAATGTTATGACTGATCGGTGTACTGTATATGAATGCTGATGAATACGCTTCATTCAATAGAGCACTATTACGGAATAGATCAAGCCCCTTGTTTGCTCAAAATTCATATATTTGATCTTATCTTAAACAAATATGTGACATAGGTTAGGGTTAGACTAGAAATCCTCTGCTGGTTTTATATAGAATCCCTCTGATGTTTAGGGCAACACCATTTGTCTCTGGTGCAATTTTGCATATTTTTTATAGGACATTAGCTATTTGGGTCATTCCTAAGATTTGGACATTTGTGCATGTGCTACCATTACAGAACAATGGGGATATTAATATTCTTGGTAGTTATTGCAAACTCTCTTGGATCATTTTGAAATAATTTGGATAATAGAGTTTAAGAGTGTTCATTCATACAAATATCTTGGAATATGGTTGGAATATAAACTCCCTTAAAACCCACATTGATGAGCTGGTTATAAAATTGAAAATAAGAATTAGTTTTTTTTATGTCTGTTCTAGAATATGGTGATATGCTTTACATGCGTGCTTCAGCATACTTCGTTATGTATCACACAGTATTACGCTTGATTACCAGTGCAAGCTTTTGTACACACAATTGTCTTTTATACACTACTGTTGGTTGGATCCCCATATTGGAGAAATAACACCTACCGAAAAACGATCACAGGACTCTGGCTAGTACACAAGCTAACTCGGGCCTATTCCCAAATGGGTAAAATCATGTTCTGCCGGAAGACCTCAAGTTGTAGTCCACTGTGCCCATAACACAGTTTAAACAATTGTTGAATTACCATTCTACAGAGAATTGTGTTTGCTTTTCTTGATGTATTTTCAAATCTGTTTTCAATGTTTATTTTTTATATTTTTTTATTGTTGCAAATCCCATGGCTCCACTCTAAATTAGGTATCAGTCTTAGTTGCCTTTTCCTGTATGAATAAAATAAAATACGAGGTAGAGATCCTAAACCGCCTATTATCTTTGGGGTCAATTTGACCCCATTCAAAGTGTAACATCTCTAAATACATGATTGACATAATGTTTCATTCATTTATTTTCCTAATTTAATGTGGACAACTGGGGAAACATAAAATGAACATGATGATAGGTTTTCAATGTCCTGTACACATTTTGTAGCATCAGTGTTTTTTGGGGTCAATTTGACCCAAGGCTCTTATAGCTGTATGAAACATAAGAAATACATAAATTGTACCCACATTTATTTTTGATTATATTGAGGTCACTTTAACATACACTTTTATAGCTTATAAAAACCCTAGCCTAACAACCACACCTGCAGTATTGCGAGAACCACTGATAGTTCACATGGGAAAGGGGAAAACATAATTTTTGCGATACATTTTTCAATACTTCTACTGTACAGTTCACACTCCCTATTCTGCTCATTCAAAAATGTATGCTATTTGACATTGTTATGTATATTATTGCCATACCTCCCATTTCTATACATTCAAAACCACTGCCAATATTGCTGCTAGTTTACAGTACTCTTTCTAAACTGCTGCTATTATACAGTGTTATGTACATTCATTGCTTTCTCTTCATGCTGTATTTTTGCTATATATAAATATTTCTCCTTAAATTCTCACTTAAATTCTCACAACGTTGTAGTAGTGTGCTATGCCACCATTCATAAGCTTATTACACTCATATGTTTCTATATTTTTTTATTATTCAACCAAATTGCTGCTAGTTTAAATTGTTATGTATATTACTGCCATATTGCCATATCTATAATGTTCTTCAATTAATTTCTGCTAGTTTAAAGGACACTCTTTTAAACTGCTGCTAGTGTACAGTGTTATGTATAGTGTTGCTTTATCCAATCCAGTCCACACTTGTTTAAAATGGTCCCTCTCTATACTTGAACGAAAGGGAAGAGAAGCGACGGCAAGCTTTTGGAAGGCTGACATCGGAAAAGGACAATATATCTAGCCATCATGTCTCTAAAGACATTCCATGTTTTCTACCATGTCATATGCTTCAATGACCGAGAAACAAGGCAGGGACAATGAGAGCATGACAAACTCAAAGCAGTGTGGATGTATGAGATTGCCCAAGTGGGTCCAGTTATTGCCCTTTCTTAACAATCCAGGCTCTCATTGTCACTGTGGAGGAATGTCTGGTTGCATTTTTTGGGCACTGTCCCTTCAGACAATACATACCAAGCAAACTGGCCAAATAGGGTATCAAAATATGGGCAACATGTGATGCACAGTGCAAGCACCTGAAACAAATCAGGTACTAGACGTGGCTGAAGGACTGAATGACCATAGCATGTGATACAGTAATTCTCTCACATTGTGCCCCCTGGGAGAGGAACTGCTGCAAAAGGAAATGCACCATGTTAGGGACAGTGAGAAAAACAATCCGGAGCTTCCCTCTGAGCTTTTTGCAATGAAGAACATGAACGTAACATCTTCAATGTTTGAATTCACTGTCATCTCCTATTGTCCCAAGATAGGGAAAAATGTCCTGCTGATGAGAGTACAAAGATGCTGTCCGGAGCACAAGAGAAGACTGAAAACCACAAATGGTCTCTGAAAGCTTTGAGACAAAAGGAGGGGTTGCTAATCTGGACATGAAGTAAAAAACATGAATTATCTTACACATGCCTAACTTAAAAATAATTCTGTAGGTTCTAAATTGTTTGGGTCAAACTGACCCCAAGGACAAAAGATATCTGAGAATAACAGGATGGTTAAGGAAGTCCTTTTGTAGAGAAGGTTATGGCCTTGACATGACCCGACTTTTTGTTTGTCATATCACGTAGCTCCACTTGATGGCACTGGAGCATCAGTATTGAATACTTGGATTGCGTTTAGAATATCTGTAAACTGTCGTGTAGTGTACAGCACATTAAAAACACACCACAAATGTTACCTTTCTAAACAGGAGAGCTTAACTCACTGGACCAATGCCCATGTGTGTATCATGTTATGTCTGGCATCAGACCAGACAGACAGATATAAGCCCTAAAAGTATTTGCAATAAACAATACCATTTTAACCTGCCTTGACAGCCAAATCAACATAAGACAGTGTTTCCATGCACTACAGTCTCGATTCAAACCTCTCACACAGCAGCCAAGCACGTTGGTCTGACAATGTCACTCACTCACCCAGGAGTGTTTCAAGGATTTAAAGACACTGGAGACTTAGCCCAGAACAAGTTATACCCTCCCTCTCCGACATAACAAATGCTTATTAACAAATTCTCAGTTAGAGTACTTATGGGTTTCTCTGGGTCTCAGTCATCTAAATTCTCTTTCCAACCACTTGTCCCTGACCACTTTTGTTCTAAGCGCTTCACTGGATTGCTGTGGTCATCTCTTCTTAACCTGGTTCATCTGCAAGGTAAAGAACTGCTATGTGTCATTGGTTTTATAGATACTATATACTGACAAAACCACACTTCTTTGCCCTTATGTATCATCTGAAATTGATATTTGGATCATAAAACACAGAATAAAAAAATCATATTTCATGCCTGTCATATTGGTTATAACAAAGTAACCAAAGTTTTTTATTTTAAATGAGATAATTTTATTACCAATTTTTTCTAGTAATTTATCATCTTTGCACAGATTAACTGCATTAATATACAATTTAAAAACTTTAAAATTCTATTTGTATGACAGCATAAACAAGCCATAATCAAAATTATCAACTATCAATGTACAGTATTACAAGCATGAGAAATGATTCCCAATGACAGATAGCAACAGCATCTGTCTGGTCAGATGTCTTGATGAATCTATTCTTGATTTGTTTGCTAATATTGGTTAACCTTTTGTCCAAGGACACTATTGCTTCAGCTTTTCCTTAGTCTCACAGCTGAGCGCCACAAGTCGACCTCGCTAGATCTATCTGTAAATAGATGTAATGTATGAAAATCAATTGCAGCCAATGTAAATTATGTACTGTATGTAATGTATGTAGCCAATTTGACATGCTGAAGTCAATCTCCATACATGTTAACTTCTTAAATCTAGCAACAATGGGCCAGAGCCCTTCAATGCCTTAATACAATCGAAGTCTATACCTCCATCCAAGCTAACATGCTTGACATCCATTGATTAGTTATGAGCTAATTCTCCAGCCAGATTTTGCATGTTTGGGAGAAGCCTGTTGACAAGCCTCTAGACAATGTGCTGCGGTACCATTTTATAATTGCCACTTGTTGGCATTTAAAAAAAACAGCTTTCACACTGACAAGCAGCAATGCCGCCGACTCTATTGTTTTCAGTGTCTGGCTGACAGTCGATTTGTGTCTCACACCGGCGGCAGCAGCAAGAGGAAGCAAAGAATCTGTGATCCACAGGAGTGGCCACAAAATGTTGCCTTGCCACAGAATTTGAACACTGTCAACCTTTGCCTCTAGCCGGCGACGCCTGGCCAATCAGAGACAGTTTTCGAACAACCCGTCGTGGCCACGATGGAAGACGTGATTGGGGTTTGAGTATCAGGAATTATATGACATCATAAATAGATGCAGACAAAAGAAATCTACAGGACAATGGTAGATTTGCCTGCCTGCCTCACAGGCTCATGTTTACAAAATCTGCCCAGGCTAAACTAACCCCACCTTTTCTTTCGCAGCATCAATTCAAATATTTCAAATATTATTCAAAACTGTGTGCTTTGAAAAAACAAACCATAAACCTAACACTAAACTTAACCTTAAACCCAATCCTAACCGAGTTGGATCATTTAATTTAAATACTTAACATTTTTGTCATTTGCAAAAACTGACATCTTATTAACTTGCACATTTGAGGTAAATTGTATTTTCCCGGGAAAACAATTGCCAGTTTGAGACTCAATCTAGAAACACTTCTGTTAGTCAGATGCCATTCCTGCTATACTACCTGCTATCTATCTGTTGCCTTCTGATAACTAACCAGCAAAAAAGTAATTTGTTAGTATAATATTTGATATTTTTGATTATAGTTGGTTGATTCAAAATAATGGGCAGGGCTGATTAACCTGGGCGGAGTTAATTAAACCAAAGCCTGATAGGCAACAGTGCCTCCCAGCCAAGATTTTAGGTCACATTTGTCCTTTTTGCCAGAAAACAGTGGAAACGACTTGGACAGGACTAAATGCCTGGTTAAAATGTGCCCAGATATATTACTCGCTATTTCAGAATATATTTTAACCACCTGTGGACTCATCACGATTATTTGGTTCTTGATTCTCCAGTGTTTATCAATACCATTACTCGCCAATTTTAGAATTTGCTGTTCCTGATGAAGTTCAGCTCACAATATAACAGTTGGAAAAAAACTATGATTATTGCAATTTTAGAAGACATGTAACATTAAAGCCCTACTACAAATGCGATAAAATGTAAATTTATTTAAATTTTTCTAACTTTACCACAGGGCAGAGAGGAAATATGAGAATTAAGGGGCCTGCTTTCAAAAGTAAATAAAACATTTGCTAAAGAAAAGCTTGTGGCCCCCAGCCTTGCGATTTCAGCAGGTTTGCGTCCTAAGCCAATGAATGCATAAATTTAGCTCAAACTCATGTTCAGGTAACAATTCTTGCCATCTGTCTCCCTAATTAATTCATATATATTCAGATAATGGTTCACATACTGCAGTATCATAATTCTGTCCCCGAAGTCATGAGTCTCACCCATAAGACACTGTGAGATTGTGTAGATATGTGATTTGGTCATAGGTCAGTAGTTACAACAGGGTCTAGTTGGTAGAGGGTGGCCTTGTGATTCGTTGTGGTTTAAATTCCCAATTGTGTCACTGCCAGAAAATATTTGTACGCACTAACTTCTATAAGTTTCTCTGAATGAGAGTGTGTTCTGGAATACTTCAATGTGACAGAAATGCACTTTTTTCCTTCTCTGCTGATTTAAGGAATGCATGTATGCTTTGCGTAGTTGAATGCAATCGTTGGTCAGAGTAAAATGTGACAAAACCACAGATTTCTGTCATTTATTTCTCAGGTTTGAGCTAACAACTTTTCATTTACTGGCAAGATGCTCTTGTGCTCTCGTTTAGGCTTCTTGTGCCTCAGATACCACTAACCAAACAACAGTGCCTGCAACTTTGTATTAAAGGGTTCTGAAGGAGCAATATGATATTTATGCTTTCAGCATATTTCAAGAAAATGTCAGTGCTTCTCAACACATTCTTCACCGTTTGGAAGATATGACAAAATCAGAGTATACTTCTGCAGGCATCACTACACCACTGGATCACAGTGCTCATACAGTATATCCCCTGAGGCGCATGTTAGATTTAGTTTGAAGTCCTATTTTGACAGATAAATAGACAAGAAATATGCAAAAAAATAACACAGAAAAGGACAAAGATAGATGTGTGATGTGGCTTCTGTGGGGTGATGGTCAAAACCCTTTCGGGATAACTGTCGTTGGTTTATTCAGAAGACCGCTGGTGTACAAGGGCAGTCAGGCAGTGGAGGAATTATTACTGTTAGATAGGTGCCCTTACCTGGAATACTCAGTTGCCTTTTGCATGTGGGATTGCTTACATTTTAGCCATGAATTTAAGATCAGAAGGAAAATATTTTTAAAGACTTTCACAGGCAGGACCTGTGCTCTGACATCACATGAATAACGTTAAGTACATGCAGCAGAAACAAGTTTGAAATCCGTTTAACTCAATGGAACCAAAGGCAATTTTTTGTTCTTTATTAGCCCTTGGAAATAGTTGAAATATCCTGTTGTTTCTTTGAAATTTGTAGAAAACCTTTTTGACAAATTCAGAAAAATTCAATATTTGGCTGTAATAGTCGCAAAAAGGTGGGTTAAAGGGTCACCTCGGTGGTGCCGCTTTCTAAGATATTCACATTCTTTTATTGAGGATTCATTGTCAGCATGAATTTCCTGGTCACATTCCACTGTCGTGACTCCCTCAGGTGGCTCGGAAGCCTGTAAAGATAACTGAGGTTGTCAGGTGAGCAAGAGTGCTCTTATACGCGTTGAGCTGCATTACTTCCTGGCTAGACAAGCACTGTGGAAAAAAGCTGAATTTCATGGCATGTAGATACACAGGAAGAACACAAGTGGTAATCTTTTGCTGTTCCGAATCCATTGGGAGTTGTTGTGATGAGAGCCAAAGACATAATTGGATATGGCAATATTAGGAAAGGGAGCTGGAAAATAATAATAATAATGATAATAAAAGCTTCCAAGCAAGGTAATAATTACAATAATAACAATATAGTTAACAATATAAATTGTTATCAAATGTGACGTACATGCCTAACTGCTACCTTACGTACACATGGAGTGTTACACTGTGGGTTCAAATCCAACCTGCTGCTCTTTCAGGAAGAACTCTGCTCTATTGTTCACCACTTTAACCAATAAAGCATTATAAACGCCTGAAAATTATATCATAAAATACCAGAGTAATGCCAATTAATTATTAGGTACATTTGGATTTTCTGAAGTCAATTGTTCAAACATCATTAACTAAAGTGATAGGATTAATAATTTTGCGTACACTGTTAATTCCCTTCATTTAAATTGAATAACACCAAGTAATATGTCTGTATTATAACACACCAAATGGAATACTTTATGTAAATAAAAGTGTACAATCATCTATTGCTTTTCTACCCCCCAGTAGTTTCTTAATGTACACAAGTAGATGTGTTGCAAAATAAATACTTATCACCCATAACATTATGTCCACAGACAGGTGACGTGAATAACATTGATCATCTCGTTATCATGGCAACTGTCAGAGGGTGGGAAATATTAGGCCGCCAGTGAACATTCTGTCCTCAAAGTTGATGTGTTAGAAGCAGGGAAAATGGGCAAGCATAAGGATCTGCCCGACTTAGACAAGAGCCAAACTGTGATGGTTAGACAACTGGGTCTCTAAAACTGGAACCCCTCTGGTCCTCCAGTGGTCAGTACCTGTCAAAAGTCCGTGTAAGGAAAAGCGGTTAACCGGTGTAAGGGTCATGGGTGGCCAAGGATCATTGACGCACGTGGGGAGCGGCGGCTGGCCCGTGTGGTCCGATCCAACAGACGAGCTACTGTAACTCAAATTGCTGAAAAAGTTAATGCTGATATGGATAGAAAGGTGTCAGAACACACAGTGCATTGTAGTTAGTTGTGTATGGGTCTGTGTAACCGCAGACCAGTCAGGGTGCCCATGCTGACCCATGTCTACTGCCGAAAGCACCTACAGATGAATCACGTTTCCTTATATGTCACGTGGATGGCCTGGTGTGTGTGCATCGCTTACCTGGAGAAGTCAATACACCAGGATGCAGTATGGGAAGGAGCCAAGCTGGCAGAGGCAGTCTGATGCTTTGGGCAATGTTCTGTTGGAAAACCTTGGGTCCTGCCTTTCATGTGGATGTTACTTTGACACGTACCACCTACTTGAGCTTTGTTGCAGACCATGTGCACCCTTTTATGGCAACGGTATTCCCTGATGGCAGTGGCCCCTTTCAGCAAGGATAATGAGCCTTGCCACAAAGCAAAAATGGTTCAGGAATGGTTTGAGGAACACAACGGATTCAAGGTATTAACTTGGCCACCAAACTCCCAGATCTCAATCCAATCAAGCATTTGTGGGATGTGCTGGACAAACAAGTCCGATTCATTGAGGCCCCACCTTGCAACTTGCAAGTCTTAGGACCTGCAGCTAACGTCTTGGTGCCAGATACCACAGCACACCTTCAGAGGTCTAGTGGAGTCCATGCCTCGGTTGGTCAGGGCTGTTTTGGTGGCAAAAAGGGACCTATACAATATTAGCTAAGTGCTCATAATGTTCCGGCTGATCTGTGTATGTTTTCTTATTAAATAACGGTTAAATAAAACAAGACATATACAACCCCATTTCCAAAACATTTCGGACGCTGTGTAGAATTCAAGTGTTTATTCCTATATATAATTGAAAATTGTGCAAAGACAACATATCAAATGTTGAAACTGAGACATTTTATTGTTTTTCCACCCTTTTGAATTTGATGCCAGCAATGTTTCAAAAAGATGGGACATGGGCATGTTTACAACTATGTTGCGTCACCTTTTTTAACAATCCTCTGTAAATGTTTGGGAACTGAGGAGACCAACTGTTGTAGTTTTGAAAGCGAAATATATTCCCATTCTTGCTTGATATAGGATTTCAGCTGATCCACTGTTCTGGGTCTCTGTCGTAATTTTTGTTTAATATTCCGCCAAATGTTTTCAATGGGTGACAGGTCCTGTACTGCAGACAGGAGCCATGCTATTGTAATACGTGCAGACTGTGGTTTGGTATTGTCTTGCTGAAATAAGCAAGGCCTTCCCTGAAAAATACATTGTCTGGAAGGCACTATATTGCTTCAAAACCTCTATATATTGTTGACCATTTAAGGTGCCTTCACAGATGTACCAGTCACCCACGTCTTGTTCACTAATGCTCCCTCATCCCATCGTGGATGCTGGCTTTGCAACTGTGAGTGGATAATAAGCCGGATGGCCCCATTCCTTTTTAGACCGAAGGAAATGCTGTCCATGATTCTCAAAAATATTCTGCAGTTTTGGTTTGTGAGACCACAGGACGGTTTTCCACTTTGCCTCAGTTAATTTTAAATGATCTCAGGCCCAGAGAGGGCGGCGGCATTTCTGGATCTTGTTTCAATATGGTCTCTTCTTTTGTATGGTGGAGTTTTAACTTGCATTTGTGGATGCAGCAACGTACTATGTTCACTAACAAAGGTTATCAAAAGTGTTCCTGAGCCCATGCGGTGATATCCACTACAGAATTGTGTCCAATTTTAATACAGTGCTACCTGAGGGCCCAAAGATCATGGCCATCTAATATTGGTTTTCAGCTATGTACCTTCCATACAGAGATTTCACCGGATTCTCGGAATCTCTTCATGATATTATGTACCATAGATGATGAAATCCCCACACCTTGCAATTTTAGTTTGAGAAACTTTATCCTTAAATTGTTACACAATTGCCATCACAGTCTTTCACAGAGTGGTGATCCCCTCCCCACCCTTACTTCTGACAGACCAATCCAGTGTGGAATGATCTTCTAATTCCCAGTCATTTTATTGACCTGTTACCAATTGACCTAATTAGTTGTGTGATATTCTACTAGGTTTAGATGTTTAGCATTACACAACATTTCCAGTCTTTTTTTTTTACTTGTTGCTTGCATCAAATTCAAATACATTTATTCAAGAAACAATAAATTGTCTCATTTTCAACATTTAATATGTTGTCTTTTTACTACTTTCTATTGAATATATGGTTTATATGATTTTCACATCATTGTTTTTACTTACATATTACACAGCATCCCAAATTTCTGGGAAACGGGGTTGTATTATCGATCATGTTTTTTGTAAATGAAATGTGTTTAGCTACGTTGTGCTAAAATCATGGGACAACATTTACCAATGCAATTCAAGAGCAACCCTTATAATTACATGGAATCTAAGAATGATTAACGTTATGAGGAATCTCATAGAGCAGTTTCATGAGCACCAACATAATGATTCATGATAAAGCGTAATGAAATCAGAGGATTATCAAGGTGTTTTTTGAGTAAAGTGTTTAGCCTAATGTCCAGAAACTGTCTCTCTGTCAAATGCTATGGGTTGTCCAGCAGTACAACAACCTCAAACAAACTAAAACACACTGAGAATTGGCTAAAGAAGAAATATTGTTCTGATGTTGCCTTCTATGTGTCCAGATCATAATCCCATAGAAACCCTATCGCAAGCGCTAAGATGTACAAATTGGTGAAAGCTCCCTTCAAACAAAACAGGAGCAGTTTGCAACAAAAGCTTTCACCAAGTTGCTAATAGAGTGCAGGATGCATACTGATGGCTGCAAGAATTCTTTAACTGCTGCTATCTTTGCCATAAAACATTGTTGTGCTATTTGAATAAAGGCTGACTCCAGGCTGGATTTGAAGGACTCATGACTTGACTTGGCCTTGACCCTGGGTGATTCAGATTTACTGTATTTCGGGTGTATTTGAATTTGGACAGGAGTAAGCAGAGTATAAGCATGAGCTGCATGGCAGTTACTGTGGGTCAGAGAGGAGCCAGGCTTTGACCTGCTTCAGCTTAACCTCCAACAGACTATACATTCACCTTGCTCAACCCTCTGTCTTTCTTGCCTTTAACTCCCAGTCAGAAACATATGTTTAGTTTTCACTCCAGAATGAAAAACCTCCACAAATACACGCTACAATTAATCCAAATAATTGGATTAATCTGATTATGGTACTAAGCAATTCTGTAGAGGTGATTTATTCCTTCAAAAAGTAATTACTGATATGACACAACTATTGAACATTATATGTAATTCATACTGTATGTGTGTGAGACGAAAATAAATTATTAAAGAAAATCTTAACATGCACAAAAATATTTCCGTTAGCCAACCATTTGTTTCTATCAATGTATTATATCAAATAGAGCAGACAATGTCCAACATATAAATACCAACAAGCATTCCGTCATATTTTTTGTGGTTAGATATGCTGTCTGTGCAAGCCTCCACTTTTCCCATTGAGAGGGTCTTTAGTTATGAGGCCTTAATGAGAAAGGAAAATCTGCACACTTATTGATGTTTGGGAATCAATGTAGGTTTTTATTCAGTTTTGTGTCTATGTAAACCTTTGTGTCTGTAATATATTTTGCTTCCTTTTGAAAGCATTTTCTTGTGTCTGTTTCAAATTCTCCTTAAGCAAACCAAAAAACCTCCTTAAACCTTGAATGTTACATAGCCTTTATTCAGTGGAATCTAGGTGTATTGCAAAAAACATACATTCAAACCATCTTAATCCAGTTAGGTAAAGTATGCTTTATAACTGACACTACATATGCTGTTTCTCTGTATATGGACATTAACAAGAGAAGTATGTTCACAAAATCTCTGCTGTCAAACTAATCTGCAAATTAAGCAATGTTAATGTGTTATAATATTTTTTGAAAATCTCCGACCCAGTGATTAGATTCTTGCTATGGGGGTTGTGACTCACTGGGGACTGGGACTCGACTTGGACATAGCTTAAGTCACTCGACTCAGGCTTGAGTGCAGGAGACTTGGGACTTGACATGGGCTTGATATAGGGAATCTACTACATCATCGAAATCAAGAAATAGCTTTTTGGGGACATCCTTCTGGCCATGTTATATACGTTTATTTTCTTAATAACAGTATTCATAATTAAGACACCCACTGTCTGTCACAGGACATCACCCAACCTGAGAAAGCTCATCTCACCTCATACCTGGTGTAGCTGTGCCACCTTACTGTTGGATTAACTGTTAACCCATATAACTTTTAATTACTGTTATTTCCAGTGATATACAACCTCCTGAAACAATACATGTGCATACACAAAAATATTCATCCTCATTGGACTTTTCCACATTTCGTTGTGTTACAAAACACAATCAAAATGGGTTGAATTGTGTATTTTTCCCTGATCAACACAAAAAAATGAAAGAGAAAAATAAAATGTGCTAATTGTTGTGAATACAAAATGAACATAAAACAGAAGATTATTGATTGCATATGCATTCAACCCATTTGCTGACACATCTGAATGAACGGTGGTTCAACCAGTTGCGTTTAGAAGTAATGTAAATAATTGAATGGAGTCTGCTTGGGTGCAATCAATGCGTTTCAAATGATTTCAGATGAAATACACTCTATTAGAGGCCACATTATTGGTTACAATTCCTAACAAAGACTACATGAAGATGGATACAACACTGGAGTGGCTTTGGGACAAGTCTGTGAATGCCCTGGAGTGGCCCAGTTAAAGCCCGGACATCAATCCAATTTAGAATATGTAAAAAGGTGACATTTTTTTCACAAATGGTCCCTATCCAGCTTGGAGCCTGAGCAATTTTACAAAGGAGTATAGTAAAGACTGCAGTGTCCAGATAAAAATGATACTGGTTGATTCTTATTCAAGGAGGCTCATGATACTGGTTAAAATGAGTGAATACTTATGAAATTATTAAAAACACTATTTTTTTCCACTTTGACATGACATTATTTTGTTTATCACTGGGAAACACTCTTAATTAAAACCATTTTGATTTCATGGTTGAACACATTAAAATGTAGAAGAGACAAAGGAGGAGAAAACATTTTAAAGCCAATGTGTTTTTCCAAAATAATGTAAAACATGGTTCTACTGTTCTTAATTGAACATCTGCTAAATTCCTCAAATGTTTACATTTTAACCTCTCTCTGATGATGAGCCCACACTACTACCATATAAAACCACATTCCCTACAGCTATTGCTCACTATGCTCCATTTTGCATGCTATGCTACCTTGGAGATAACATGTCGAAAGACTAATGTTTGTCCTCTAATGCATGTCATGATCTCACAGCTATGGCATGATCTAATGTTACACCTCTTAGCACAGCCTACAGGAGCATTCCATACATGCATTTCTCATTATTAAAATCCTTATGTCATGGCTTCAGTTCCAAGGAGAGAACACTGTTAATTAAATGCCAACTAGTTTGGTCCTTGCATGGAGCGTAGATTAAATGCCGCCCTACATTTTGCACATAGCAAGTAGGGAGATGTGTCACTCAAATATCAATTTCAAATAAATGGACAATAGTTCTCTTGATTTTAGTACTGTTAGTATTAGCATGACTAATATCTCAATACCTCCCAATATGCTGGATGAATCAATGAACGTCTTCCCGATATAAAAGGCCCGCCCTATGTTGGCCTCTTATTGAAGACAGGGAGAGTTCATTAGTACATTAGCAGTGAACTCTGGGAAATCAAAACCGCAGTCTCTTGAGTATTTCTTACTCTTTCACTCTGGGTGATGAGGTTGACTGCTGTTTGATCTAACCACCCTCCCTGTTCCTCCCAATTGGGCAAATTTTCTCCTAAAGACGGAATGTGTAGTTGCTATGTCAATTTTTTGGACTTATAAAGCAAAATATATGTACTTTTGAGTAGTGTTGATTATTCAGTACTATAACTAATAAATGTCTCATGAGCTTAGTTCAACTGAGAAAAAAAATCATTTCTACAGCCCTCTGCTTTGTACTGAAATGGTAACAGAGAAATTGTTTTGTAATTGTGCTGTCCCTGACCAACTTTAATCTCTCTCAGAACAATCTCTCAGAAAGTCAGGATTCATCTTCCGTGTCATCTGTGTTCTTCACACCACCAAAGTTGATTCTCTTTCCTTGGTTCCCATCCTCCTATATCCACCAACTCCTACTAGTGGACCTTCTGTCTGCTCCGCCTGCTGTCACTATTGGTGTCCCACAGGGCTTTATTCTAGGCCCTCTCCTCTTCTCTCTATACACCAAGACACTTTGCTCTGTTACCTCTCATGGTCTCCCCTATCATTGTTATGTGGAAGTCATTAGTAGAATGAATGTCATCAACAGTGCAATGAAAGGAGAAACCTTGCCTTAGCCAAACAACTCAACCTCTCAGTCAAACATTTTCTGCTCCTCCCTCAACAGTCAGTCAATGCAGTTCTGATCAGACAGCCCAATACAGTGGTGCTCCAAAGTTTGCATACCCTTGGAGAATTGGTAATATATGTACCATTTGTAAAGTAAACATGTCTTATATTTCACATGTGCAAAAAAACTGTTGGTCATAACAGAATGGCAAAATCATAAAACAAAACATGGCAACAAAGAAAACAATTAATTGACCCCTGTTCAAAAGTCTGCATACCCTTAGTTCTTAATAGTGTGTATTGCCTTTAGCGTCAATGACAGCGTGTAGTCTTTTGTAACACTTTAACCATTAACTTTTTCTGCTGTAACCACTGGAGGGTACACTTGGCCTGTATTATAAGGCTGTATTTAGGTCTTGTCAGGCGTGTCAAGGTGTTGTCAGGCATTTTGTAACCAGGCTTATTTTACGGCATTGGCGCAGTAAAGTCTTCTTTCTGGCAACTCGACCATGCAGCTCATCTTTGTTCAAATATCGGGGGTTCTTTGAAACAACTACACTGTCTTTTTCCAGAGCAGCCTGAATTTCTCCTGAGGTTACCTGTGGATTTTTCTTTGTATCCCGACTAATTCTTCTGGCAGTTTTGGCTGAAAACTTTCTTGGTCCATCTGACCTTGGCTTGGTATCAAGAGATCCTCGGATTTTCCACTTCTTAATAAGTGATTGAACAGCACAGACTGGCATTTGCAAGGCTTTGGATATATTTTTATATCCTTTTCCAACTTTATAAAGTTCCATTACCTTGTTGTGCAGTTCTTTTATGCTCCCCATGTCACATTATCTAGCCTGCTAAATGAATCCACATGAAAGCTAACAAACTCATTGACTATTTACACACACCCACATACACACACCACACACAAATGCAATTTAAAAAGCCACAGGTGTGGGAAATAAACATTTTATTGCCATTTTCACCTGTGTGTCATCTTGTGTGCCTGTAACAAGGCCTAACATTCAAGGTTATGAAAACATTTGATCAAGGCCGTTTGGTTGATTTCTGTTATCATTATGATTCAAAAAGGAGCCAAACAACTATGTGATAATAAGCGGCTTCATATGATCACTATCCTTAAATAAAGGATTTTTTTTTTTTGCATGGTTAGTCATATTTTCTAAATCAATGCCTAAATGTCACAATTTCTGCCAGGGTATGCAAACATATGAGCACAACTGTATGTAAAGCACACTGGTCAAGTGTGGACCATAAGGTTAATCATGTTGCAATGCAGACATGCAAATACTCTTAGGGCCACCAGAGTTGACAAAGTGATTTAAATCATTACCGTGTAAACCGTGACATTAATAACATAGCTCACATGTACTCAAATGAAACAAATTATGTGAAAAGCAAGTCCTCCATTCAATATTTAGTAATTGCCTGGGAATATCATTGTATGCAAGTGTGTGATCACTAAGACTGTTTGCACATAGATTATGCGTGAGGTAAAACGTTTTCAGGAGGCATCTTTTGAATAAACATGACAATCGTTGGTGGTCTGAGTGTTCATTACAAAGAATCTTCAGGGTGCAGTGATTTAATACAGCCAGTAATATCCCCCCATCAAAAAAGTAAGCATTTTATACCTAATTCTTTAATGTAAGCATTCATTCAATCTGTTGTATTTGTGATTTGAATTCTAAAATCAAATAAAAGATGGAAATGCAGGAGAAAACATTTAATCACCTCAGATCTTTACAGTGTCATAGTTAATTTAGTATTTCTTGATTCCTATTATTTGAATTTAAATGTTTCTACTTAATCTGTCCAGAAGCCAAATGAGCTCCTAACATTTATTCCTCCATGCATATTTGAGTGTCAAAAATTGCCCAAAGAATGGACAAGTCCTACGATTTGGTTTTGATTTGAGATTAAACCATCTAGAAATCAATTTATTCTGCTTTCAATAATTCAGTGTAAGAATTGGGGAGAGGGGCAAAAGGTTTAAATGATATGAAAGGGGTGGAACTGAAGACAAGATAATACTGCAGATATTCCAGTCAAGCATCACAGCCTTGTGCCCCATTCACATCACATTTGAACACTTCATTCCATTGAACCAGATGTCATTCATTCAAATGGTCATGTTTAGCAATCTCCCAAAAATAAATATGATATTCAACAAAAGAGAGTATCTCCTCAATACCACATTACCAGTGGTTAATTTGAGTTGGTTCCTGCTGGAACAGGATCCAGCACCTCTGAGATTTTCCTCAGTTTGTTCCGGCATCTATTTTTTCACCGATCCGGTCAGTTATTCATGACTTGTTTCTTTCCATCACTGTGTTCACTTTGGACTGTAAACATTCTACTAAAAGCAGTTAGAGTTCATAAAGTCACCAATTTCTGCAGCCTCTTGTAGCTTCACCACTGCCTGACAAGTTTGTGAAAGTTTTAGCATTTTGTTGTCTGACTCTGCTATTTGTGATACCGATGTGCTTTATTTGTGACGATCTTGCTCACCGGATCCACGTGTCTTGCGCACCCCAAAATGTTCCCTATGACATCCCGACAAATGTTGCACTGCATGTTACAAACTCCAACCAGTACTGGAACAAAATGGTGTGAAAAGGACATAATTGAATACATTGTGAGGTCTATTTTGCTGTTTATACATTTCCACTTGATTACGGATCAAACAACAGCCTCTTCCCACTGAATAATTTGATACAGCAATGTTTTAGATACTGGTCATTATTCTCTGACCACTAGGTTACCTGGAACCACAACAGAACTCATTCCATTGCCAGTGCGTTAGAGTAAGCAGTGCTTCACACTGGTATGGCAGTTTTTATTAATCTCAGATAATTACTAAAACATTTGCTACTTGGCCTGCACACCTCTCCCACCCAACCCACACATTATCCACAAAAGTTTTAATGGCTCTACACTCCTGCACTTTGAAGATATAATCACAAGAACTGTGGAGAAGACCTATGCATCGCTAATTTAAAGGGATTCAGTCTCTGTGGTCACTAATGAAAGAGACCCAGTACAATTCTACTAAAGGTTTATTCTCCCTTAGTAATCCGTAGCCAGGCCACGTAAGCATATTATACTCTTTAGTTATGTATTTTTTTAAATGAGCTCAGACTTTTGATTATCATCCATGCGTTGTTGGCTATAACTAAAAGCTAGATCTAGCAAGTTGAATGGCGGCTGTAGCACACAATGTGGAGATTAGAGAACAGGCTACATATTACAGAAAAATGAGAATTTGATTTATATGTCCACCTGTTTGCACATTTCCTGTAATCATCATATGAATCTTGATTTCAGTGGCAAGCTAGAGTAACTAATGAATGCTTTGATAATGTTAGTAGCAATACTCAACATTTTAAGAGGTGGAAAATGTTTGCACCAAATAAACTCATTGCCCGTGGTTCCTTGGGCTGCAAACTCGTATTTTTATGTCTACATTATTTGTTGTCTTTTCATTCAATGATGGCTTGATTTACAGGCTCCTCTAAGGGATTTTTTTGGGCAGAGACTATAGTGTTTTTTAAGATGGTATGTGGCAGGTAGCAAGCAAGTGCTTGCTAACTTTATTAGCCTATGTTTTGAGGGGTATAAAATGTACACATTATACTGCTGGCTGGATGCCCACTGATCCTGTCCCCTGTCAGTCCTCCAGTTCTCTCTTTCTTTCCCTGTCTTTTTCATGCGCTGTTGTTTTAATAATGGATTGAATAATAGTCTAAGCAGTTTTCTAGGCAGAGAACATGCCTAGTTAGACGTGTCAGGAAGGATTCAGAACTTGTTACTCATGCCAGTAACCTCTTGGACATGCTGTATGGGTCGGCTACTCCCCTAGATCATTGACAGCTAAATAGGTTGTCTTGAAATTAACTGCTACAGTCAGCATATTTCAATCATATTTCAATGATGAATCGGCCTATTCTTATAAATCAAATCAATCTTTTGTTCACTCAGAGAACACAGACCTATCTGTAAAATATCCCAAACAAATTATGATCTAAGTAAATTGGCATCATCGGAACATTTGTTTGCGATAATAATTTAATAGGATGATTTAAAACATTGGGCAATGTTTGCAGTGCCCTGTTCACAGTCCCTTGGAAATATTTTCAGAGTAGCTAGAAATTGGTGTAGAAATGCATTGCCTCAATAAGAGTCTTTAAAGTTCTCAAAATCTCAGGTATGTTGTACCACCCATCACCATACACACTGCAACACCTGGCACGTGAGACTCCTTTTGATTCAGAAAGAATGTTGTACTACTGCAGTTTTTGCTGGCTTGCTGTCTCTCCAGGTCTAGCTTAGGTGAGTGCTTTGGTTGTGGACATCTGTTGGCTGGGTGTCCCTTTGATTGATACTTCCTGCCTGTTGGGCCCTGTCCAGGACCTCCCACCGGGTAGGGTCACAGTTTCACTAGAACCCCCTGTCTCAGCCCCAAGGTCTTACGCTGCTATATTATTGTGCCGGGGAACTGGATGGTAGGGTCAGTTCTCCTTCTCCACTGTAAATCCATGTAGATCTAAGGAATGCACTTTCTAAATTGACCATGTCTCCTGCCCTGTTTAAACTTAGGAGGACATGAGGTCTTGGCCAACACCACAAGGCTTGAAAGACTTGTTGCTGTCTCTGTCCAAAGTCCTCCTGGTTGTGTTGCAGATCAAGACGATGCCCAGTGATTCCAGCTGCCACTCTGCTGACTACCCCACACGGGTTGCCCATGTCCTTGTCCTACTGGTCATGCTCTGGACTCATTTAATAATTTTTAATAATTTAACAATTTTAACTTGTACTCATAATGTTCTCCCGGCACAGCCAATAGAGGACTGACAGCCAATAGAGGACTGGTCCCTCCTCTGAACCTGTTTCCTCTCTAGGTTTCTTCCTAAAGTTCGGCCTTCTTGGGGAGTTTTTCCTAGCACCTGAAATTCAACACTGTTGTTGTTTGCGACTTGGGGTTTTACACTGGGTGTTTGGTAAAAATGCTTTGTGACAACTACTGATGTAAAAGGGGCTTTATAAATAATTTCATTGATTGAATTTGATTGATTGGCTGAAAAGTGTTTGGTTTGAATTGCTTTGAATTGCTTGAGGATGTTAATATGGTAGTCAGCGCATGCAGATGTTTCGTTGTCCCTTTTTGGGGCAAATTGAATAAACCTTATAGAATACATGGAGGCAACTTTCCATGTTTAATTTTCTCTGTAATTGCACTCTCAAAGCTTTCATGTTGCTCAAGCCACTAACCTCTCTGACAACATTTTAATCCTACTAATGAGTAAAACATCCGATGTGCCCCTCATATTTCAAGACAATGCATACTCTTTTAAAATGTCCCTATATTCAATGCAAAGGCAATAGTAAAACATTCAGACTGAGCACATAAAAAAGACAGAAACAGTGGGTAAGGCCAACTATTCTGCACTGTGGCTGCAGTCACTATCTAAGTAATTTTAATGGCAGTCTCTTCTTGTCTCCTGGGCAACCAGCAATCGACTGGTCATTGAGGGCCGCACTCTGGAGGAGCTGGATAAAATCACGGCATAGACTTTCCATCCAAAGGCACATTCTGCTGTAATAAAGACTTGACAAGGGTCATGTAGCCAGGGGAATGGTCTCTGAAATTTGGATAACCTACTCTCCCAAAGGCAGGACTGAGCTGTTCCACAGTCAGAGATAAATGACACTAGTCATGTACTGTACTACACCAACCTGCCTCCCATGTCTGGTTTGTCCCTTCCAACCCTTCTATTGTTCCCTATTCAGCTATAGCCTCATCTGAAGTATATCTTCTAACTGTATTCCCACCCACATGCCTTCATTCTTTTTTTCTGTGCACAACATTGATGTCTAGTTGGCTTCTGGACTATTCATCTTTTCCATACAGTGTGGGTTTGAGCTACAGAATGTTGTACGGAGCTATTTGCTGCTTCTGCATTTGTAAATAAAACATTTTAGTCTAGGTGATCATACTGGAGTGTGACCTATTCAGCAAATATTATATTCCATCTTTGAAAAGCTGAGACTCTTAACCTAAATCCAATTCAAAATGTTTGACATGGCTTGAAGATGGCTTAGGAATTTGACTGAGCATGAACATCTTTGTGAAAGAGAATGGTAAAATATTACAAAATCTATATGTATTTGTTAGATTGTAAATTCCTTCAAAATACTCCTCATTGGCGATACATGTCATATTATGAATTTAACTGACTTCAAAGACTTGAAGTCAGACTCCGTTCCGTTCGTCCGTGTCAGACAATGTCTGACTTCAAAGACTTGAAGTCAGACATTGAATTTACACTTGACTTTAAAGTATGCAACTTGTCCACATTTTATTGTGTTACAACACAAAATCTAAATGAAATTACATCATGGAGACGAAGGAAAATTCTAGATGAATCTGAATAAAGATTTACAGTGAGCACCCACATTTTTTAATTTTGGTTCTGTACTCTAGCACTTTGAGTTTGAAAGTATAGGATTACAGGGAGGTTGAAGTGCAGACTGTCAGCTTTAATTTGATGGTATTTTCATACATATTAGACATTACAGCACTTTATGTACATAGCCCCCTATATTTTTTTGCACCAAAAACAGTTCAACTTAATGTAGAATAAAATAATCAGTGTTAATATTTGGTTGCATATCCTTTGCATGCAATGACTGCTTGAAGTATGCAATGCATTGACATCCCCAGACATTGGGTATCTTCCCTGATGCTCTGACAGGCCTGCACTGTAGCCATCTTCAGTTCTTGCTTCTTTCGGGACTTATTGTCACGTCCCCGCCTCTGTGATTCCGCGGCGGCGGGGCCTCGCCTCCCTGGGCTGAGATCGCCAAACCTGTTCACCATCATCCACTCCCACGTCCCCAATCAGCGATCACTCACCTGATTCCACTTGCCTCCTTACCAACAGTATTTCTATGGAACCCTCACGACTCGTCCCTGTCGGATCATTGGTCTATATTCGCATGGGCTCTTTCTCTTCTACTTTCCGTTCGTCCGTGTCTATCGTGTCGTCTGTAGTTTTCCCTGTCCTCTGTGACTATAGGTTCCCACCAGACCGACCTTCTGCCCGTCTCCGACTACTCTGCCAGCTACCTACCGCTACCTCTGCCGCCAGCCTGTGTTCTGATCCTTTGCCTGACCACGACTACTCTGCCTACCTACCTGTACCGCTGCAGCCAGCCCGTGTACCGATCGCCTGGCCGACCACGATTACTCTGTCTGCTACTTCCCCTCGCTTTTTCAGTCTGCGCTTGGGTTCCATAGCCTTCAGTCTCCTCATGTGAAATGCATGTTCAATTGGATTTTGAAATATGTTTAGGGTCACTGCCTCGTTGCCTGATGAAGAGCGTCCAATGAGTGAGTTTGGAGGCCTTTGGTTTTATCTGAGCAGATAAAATATTTCTGGAGACTTCAGAATTCATTGTTCTACTTCTGTCTGTAGTCAACATCGATGAAGACAAGTGAGCCTGTTGTACTGGCAGTCATACAGGCCCAAGCCATAACACCACCTCCACCATGTTTCACAGATGTGGTAGTATGCTTTGGATCATGGGCATTTCATTTTTTTTCTCCTGGAACCAGGAGAGTGTTTTTGATCTGTTGGGATTTCACCATTATCTACCGGGACATTTGGCATAATTGAGATCGCCAGTTGTTTTTTTTAAGTGAAGATGAACCAAATTGTTGACTTGGTCATGCCCAGGGTTTTTGCTATGTTCATGATTGATTATCATTTCTGAGCCTTATCACGGCCAGCCTCATTAAATTAACACTGCTGTCTTCCTCATGTTGTCACATGCCAACAACAACCTCTAAAGGCAACAACAAAGTGTAGAATCAAGACTATTCATCAACAGCTTTCCTGTATTCACAAACAACACAAATGAATGCACCTGCCTAACGACCTTCACACGCCAATTCATAAATACTTGCTGTACTTTAAAACGCGGGGAGCATGTACAAGAAGTGCTGTCATTTCTAAACAGTTCATCCAGTATTTATGAAAATATCTTAAAATTAAAGTTGTCAGTCTGCATAAATCTCATAACCTTTCAAACACAAAGTGCTAGAGTACCAAAATAATTAAAAAAATGTCACTGACCAATGAATTATGGTGCACACTGTATCTTACAGCAGGACAATGACCCTAAACATACAGCAACATCCACTTAGAGTGGCTTATGAACAAAATAGTAAATGTCTACTGCCCAGTCAAAGCCTGGACCTCAGTCCAAATGATAATATATGAAAATAATTTGGGCAATTTATTAGATCAAGTTGCCCATCCAACTTGATCTAGCTTGAGCAATTTGAGCAAATGAAAATGGACAAAAATTTGCCTAGATGTGCCACGCTGGTAGAGACTTATTCAAATGGACTTGGCTATTTGAACAAGGGGGTGAATACTTCTGGAATCAATACTTTTTTATTTTGAATTTGTGATTATTTTGGAACCGTTCGTAGATTTCATTTTATTTATGGACTTTTTTGTATGTTGATCAGTAGTAAAAACTAATGAAATACATTTCAAAGTCCTAGATGTAACGACTCAGTTTTTGTATTTCATTCTGTGTGTTTTGTTTTTCATTTTAGTTTGTGGTATTTCTATATTTGGTTGTATTTCTATGCTTGGTTTGCCCCCCGTTACTCCTGATTATGTCCACCTGTTTCCCTCTAGCACTCCTTATTTATACTGTTCAGTCTGTCTTTTGCTTTGTCTGGTATTGTTTGTTGTGCATGCATTAATAAGTCTGTTTTCTGTCCACATCGTACATATTCATAGAGACTTATCTATCTTGGTTTTTTGGTTCCACTTGTCGACATTGATTCTTGCCTGATCCATTTTGTACTTTCGCCTTCAATCTGGATTGTTGGAATTGTTGACCGATTGCTTGCCTTTTGGACCTCCGATTCAGCCTGACCCCTTCCAATAAAGCTACTGCGGTCTGCGCTTGAACCATTTCCCTCTACTAACTCAGTCGGTTTTGTGCGATGCCTTGTAACAAGTTCCTGCAGTATATGCTACAATCAAGTTACTGGACTGTCTACCCTTGCACTAGGCAAAAGAAAATTAGTTGAAAACGTCTGCAATATTAGTTTGCAATTTGTTATTGTAGAAAATGTCTGAGAAACACTAACAGCCTGAAAAAAACTGAATTACTGTACTATAATACAATACTATAATACCTGTTTTTGCAGTGCTCCAGCACTAACTGGACGAGGCGTTGGGATGAGGAGTAGCACCTCTCACCTAGTGACGAAAAGATAGCTGAGTCAGAAGGCAAAGCCCTCGATATACCGGTCAATTTTCATTCCTACCCTCACCTATGGTCATGAAGGCTGCGTCATGACCGAAAGAACTAGATTGTGGGTACAACTGCAGAAATGGGTTTTCTCAGAAGGGTGGTTGTTGGAGAAGAGCCACTGCTCCTTTGCATTGAAAGGAGCCAGTTGAGATGGTTCGTGCATCTGGTAAGGATGCCCCCAGGACGTCTCCCTAGGGAGGTGTTCCAGGCGCGTCCAGCTGGGAGACCTCGGGGTAGGCCCAGGACTAGGTGGAGAGGTTATATTTCGACACTGGCCTGGGAAAGCCTCAGGAACCCCCAGTCAGAGCTGGCAAATGTAGGTCGGGAAAGGGAAGTTTGGGGTCCCCTGTTGGATCTGCTCCCCCCGCGACCCGATAACGGATAAGCAGATGAAGATGAAGTATTACAATATTGTAACTCTAATTATCTTGAATAAATGCCATTTAGGTCACAAGTATATGTGTGACAGATTCTAGCCAAAGGGAACAATCTTTACATCACCATTAAAATATGTTAAGACTATTTATATACTCTGAGAGGATTATAACATGGGCTTATTTAAGTGAACCAACATATTTTTATTGTTTAGCTCTTGGTTAAGGGGTTTATAGTTAAGACTCAAAGCATGTTTCCTATGTGTAAGTTCCTTGCTGATAGATGGTCTACAGGTATTTTTTTTTACATTTTATCAGGCGATTCAATTTTCTTCACATTTATCTACACACTGTAGTGTTCTAAACACCTTCAGCTTTTAATATTCTGGAATAAAATTATATTAAAAAACATACTGGATAGATATCCACACCCTTTGTAAAATAATTCCTGAATTCACTCAGATATTGTCATGTCCTGGCTATGCCCCTAGCCATCTTTGCGCTGGCTGGGGCCATAGCCAGGACATGGCCTAAATAGGTGGCTCTAGCCACCTCTATGTGCTTTGGTTTCCCCAATTGGAGGCAGGTGTTCGTTATTGCCTCCAATTGGGGAACCTACTTATGTTGAATGTTTGTGCACGTAGTTGTGGTTTATTTTGG